>JAKSZU010000011.1:23850345-24015345 GCA_026018925.1 Tupaia tana | reverse complement strand
AAAATGTGATATATCCATGTAGTAGAATATTACTCAGACAGAAAAAGGAATGACACATGCCTCAAATGAATGAACCCTGCAAACATTACCCTAAGGGAAAGAAGTCAGACATGGGCCAGCAGGTGGCATGGTGGTTAGGGGTGCTGGACTCCCAAATGGTCGACTGTGGTTCACCTGGACCTGATGGCTTGCTTTCTCACTTTCTTTCTCTCTCTGGTCAAATTAAAAAATAAGTAAATAAATAAATAAAGTTAAATAAAACAATTCTTAAAAAAAAAAAGAAAAGAAGCCAGACACAAAATATCACCTATTATATGATTCTGTTTATATAAAATAGCCAGAATAGGAAAATCTATAGAAATAGAAAGTAGAGGGACCAGCAGGTGGCGTGGTTGGTGGGGGTGCAGGACTCCCACATGGCCGACTGCAGTCCAAGTCCTGAACCTGGTGGCTTGCTTTCTCTCTTTCTCTCTCTCACTCTGTCCCTGTCTGGTCAAAATAAAATAAATAAATAAGTAAAGTTAAATAAAATAATTATTAAAAAAAAGAAAGTAGAATAATGGTTTTCCTGGGCTAGTTGGGGTGCGAGGAAGAGAGGGCTTGGAGGGTAATAGTAAAAGGAGTCCAGATTTCTTTTGAGGTAATAAAAATGTTTTAAAAAAATAGATTATGGCAATGGTGTATAACTTTGTGAATATATGAAAAACCACTTAAGTGCACAGTTTATTTTAATTTGCTAGAGGGAGCATGTGCTCACCCAAAACAGAAGGAAAAAAGTGAGAAATGACCCCCTAGGGGAGATGGCCTGGCCTTGTCCCCTCTCTTCCATTCTTCTCCCGGGATTTTAGGCGTGCACCGCTTATGTTTTTCAAGCCACTGGGTCCAGGACTCAAAAGGTGCAGTCGGCCATGTGGAATTCCAGGTGCCTTATCCACCATGCCACCAGCTGACACTTTAAACACATGAATTGTATGATATGTGAATTATGTATCTAAAAGTCTTTACAAAAAAAAAAATCAAAACAAACAAAAAACTAAAGCCTTTTCTCAAGAGCTTTTGGAAAGCCCTGTGCTTTAAGAAACGTACTTTAGGGGACCAGCAGTTAGCGTAATGGCTATGTTGCTGGACTCCCACGTAGTCCACCGCGGTTCGAGTCCCAGATCCGGTGGCTTAAACTCACGCCGGGCGCGTGTGTGTGTGTGTGCCCAAGATCCCGAGAGGAGAATGGAGGAGAAGGGATTGTGGCATGGCCATCCCCCCTGGGGGGTGATTTCTTGCTTTCTGTCTCTCTGTGTCTGTCTGGCGAGCGCACGCACCCTATAGCAAAAAAAAAACCTCTCAAAAAAAAAAAAAAAAAGAAACGTACTTTAGGAAACAAAGATGTAAGCCAGGCCAAATGGATCCCTCGGTGGCCTGGAGGACAAGATTCTCCTGTGGACCAGAAGAATACCCCTACTGTGAAATCCAGACAGTCTTCTTTGCCAGGTAGGTACCCGGCACAATGACATTCCCTCCTGTGGGCGCAGGGACAGAGCCCGGCTGGCTCAGCACTAGCCGGTTGTAGTTCCCGCTTTCCTAAGCACGTGGCGGACAATCCGCTGGCAGCAGGTGGCGCTCCCTAGCCCTGGGCAGCGAGGACAGGCCTTTGAGGACTCCTTTCCACAGACAGTGCTGCGCTGTCCCATAGGCACCCTCTCTCCTGGCCACGGGAGCTGGTCAAAAATAGCACAGGCTGGGATACCAGGTGGGGAACCAGATGGGAAAGTCTGGTTGGGAAGGAGCAGACGAGTTTTGTTCCCAGTTCTGCTGCCTTTCTGGGCGACCTTGGGAGCAATGTTCTGTCTCTTTGGGTTTTCCCACTTTGGAAAGAAGTGAATTTCTGCGCTTCTCCATCAACATGGCTTCTGGAGGAATCCAAGCTGCAGGCTGTCAAGGTGGAAAGGGCCTTTGGTGCTCAACTCTGCTCTCCACTCTCCACCAAGCATCCGTGGCTGGGGAACTCCACACCTCCCCTTTCATGGCCAGATAGCTGTGGCCATGGCTGTCAGGAAGCCCTTCCTTCTGCAGACCGATTTCTGTGAGCTCCTCCCACAGCCTTCCAGCTCCTCTGCGGGTGGAATGAGCGGTGACTAAGCACTCTGCTCTGACGCCTAGCAGGGCCTACTTCGCTTGGCTCTCTGACGTCCCCTGGGTCCGGGAGGCCATTCCCCACTCAGAGCAAGCTTGCATGGGCCTGCTTTGTTCAGAGCAAATGTCCTGTACCACCCTGGCCCTGGCCTCCCCGGCCTGCGGCATCTGCCCAGCTTCCCATGACCTCTCAGACCTGCTGCCCTCTGATGCCCGGGCTGCTTCACTCCCAGTTGCTCGGAGGAATGCCCTTCCTGACCTCTGTAAGGAGCCTGGCTGGCCCAGGAGGCCCCTCCCACCCCGCTGTGGATGGCGTTCCCACGGGATTGTCACGGCCTCTGTAGAGGGAGTGTGACATACTGGACAGCCCACCGGCTCCTTGGAGGCATTGATCCTGTACATTGTCTCGGGGTCCCCGTCTAATGCTGAACCCTAGGGCCATGCAGACTGTCCTCTGAGAAGCCACTTTCTATTGATGCCCACCTGTCTGAGGTCATAGAGAGAGAAACCCCTCGCCCTCTAGCAATGCCTTCCTCCTCAGGTGGCTGATGGACCCGCAAAGTACCCTGGTCTCCCTTGTTCTATGCCCGATGGGCATGAAGTCCAGCAGATGAAGTCTCCAGCTGGCTCCCTCCCTTGCCGTGTGACTCACCCGGTCCTTCCCTTGTCCCCCAGCCCCAGGACTTCGTTTCTGTCTCTGGGTGGCGAGAAGCTGCATTCTGTCCCTGGAAAGCCTCTCTGGCTTTTCAGCATGGCACCCAGGCTGTCCTCACTCCAGCCCTCCACTGGCCGTCCCTGCTGTCTGAGGTCTCCGCCTGCTGAGGTCCCCATCTGCCCGGCTAGCAGCAGCCACATCCCGCACATGGCTGTTGTCTCGTGAGTCACTGCACCAGCGTGTTTATTAGGACAGTGGGAGCTCTTTTTGCCAACTGTAGAGCCACAGGAGCTGGCTAAGTTTAGAACAAGCCTTGAGTATGCGGACGCCCAGCTCCTTCTCCTTCTGGCAAAACACGAGACTTGAGCTATTCTTTTCATCTTCATTCTCCCAGACAAGCCCTAAGCTTCATTTACAACTCGATCTGCCTTCTCCCAACACACACTCCTCTGTAATTAAGGAGAGAAACACCCCCAATCATCCTAAGGTTGAAAAACATCAGATCACTGGAATGTTTTAAGGAATGTAGCAAAAGCTTTAAAAAATGACATGCTTTAAAGTCTTAAAGCAGATGGACTTATCCTGGTTTCTGTGATGGGCTTCATGGGGCACTGGAACCCCTGAGTTCCTGGGTGAATGTGCTTTTTCCTAGGAAAAGGGGCCATCGTTTTTATCAGATTCCCAAAGGAGTTTACAACTGTCCCTAAAATTAGAAATCTCAGAATTAGGAAAAAGATGCTGGCCTTGAACCTTCATGGCAGAGTTCTCCCGAGATTTGGGATTTTCATTGTAAGATATTAGAATTTCTGGGCCATGGGACCAGCACTTAGGGTAATGACTAAGTCGCTGAACTCCCATGTAGTTGACCGTGGTTTGAGTTCCAGACTCAGTGGCTTAAACTCACACCAGGCGTGTGTGCGTGCGTGCCCAAGATCCCGAGAGGAGAATGGAGAAGAAGAGATTGTGGTGTGGCCATCCCGCTTGGGAGGTGATTTCTCACTTTCTATCTCTCTGTCACTCTCTCTCTGTCTTTCTAGTGAGCGCACGCGCCCTATGGCGTAAACCTCTCCAAAAAAAAAGAGGATTTCTGGGCCAGTAGAAGGCATAGAGGTTAAGTTAAGGTGTTGGATCACATGAGGCCATCTTCACAGTTCAAGTTCTGGACCCGATGGCTTGATGGTCACGCTGGGTGCATATGTGTGCCCAAGATCTTGAGAGGAGAAAGGAGGAGAATGGATTGTAGTATGGGCATACTCCTTGGGGGTGCTTTCTCATGTTCCTTTATGCTCTCTCTCTTTCACACATGCCTTATAGCCACATATCTATATATAGATATAGATATAGATATAGATATAGATGATATAGATATAGATATTAGTGCCCCCTCGGGGTAGGCCTTGAGGTACACACTGGGAGCAAAACCCCAGAGCTCGGTCAGGCTGGTGTGCTGAGAACGCACTGCTAGGAGGAGGGTCCCAGGCCCCAGTGGCCCAAGCAGGAAGAGGTCTGGAGCATTCGATCCATCTGGAGGGTAGTGAAGTCATCGGTGCAACTTGGGGAATAGGTCAGATGGGCCAGCGCGGGTGGTGCAGGTAGTGTCGTGAGAGGCCACTGGGTCTACCAGCTGAGTCAGACACCAACTGCTGCTTGAAGGGCCAAGCGGTGCTGGCCCTTCACTCACCTTCATCCATTCCACCTCCATGTGCCATTTTCCACCCCGGAGAACTCACACTTCAGACTTGAGGGCACATGCTAGCTGCCTTCAGTCAGCTGAGCTCCCCCTTTTCCCCTCACCCCTCCATCCGAAACTCCTAGGCCTGCAGACATAGAGGACGTAGTTTTGACATGAAAGTCTGTGAAAGCTAAGGTCACAAACTACTGGAAAGGTACGTGTGCTGTCAAGAGAAAACCGTGGGGAGCCGGGGCAGAGGTAAAACGTGACACTCTGCAAGGCTGACTCCCATGGGTTCGTATCCAGAGACCTCCCTGAATATGCCAGGCAGGCATGTGTCCATAATCCGGGGCTGGCTGAAGCTGGGGTGGACTGCAGCGTTGAGGTCCTTTTGGAGATGCTGTCACTCTCTGGGTCTCTCTTTCCCTCTCTGTCTCATTTGCACATGGAAGAAATCAATAAGGACATGTATTTTACAAAGGAAAGGAAACAGTGACGTGCTCCAGTGTGACATACCTGTGACCTTTCATTTATCTCCACCATAAAGCTTCCCTGCTCTGGAGAGATTCATAGTTATGTGGATTGTGTCATAAGTCTTCAGGGCATGATATTGGGCAGAAGGGGCTGGCTACCTGCCTAGTGTCCAACAGCGATCAGCATCTCTGGCTTTCCCTGCAGAGTCTGGCCATCTAACTGGTGGCTGCTGTTTGCTGTAGGGCCATTTGACATCGAAAGGCCCAGACTCAAATGTGAGATCTGCCATTTGTGGTGTGACCTTGGGAAAGTCACTAAACTATTCAAAACTTTTATTTTTCTAATTTAAAGATGAGGAACACTGTACATTTGTGCCCGTAGGGACCAGCAGGTGAGGTGGTAGTTAAGGCACTGAACTTTCACATCACTAATGGTGGTTTGAATACCAGACCTAGTGACTTGAAAATCACTCTGGGCATGTGTGCGTGCGTGCCCAAAATCCCAGGAGGAGAATGGATGAGAAGGGATTGCGGCATGACCATCCTCCCAGGGGGTGATTTCTCGCTTTCCCTCTCTCTGTCTCTTAGGCGAGTATACACGCTCTATAGCAAAAACTTAAAAATAAATAAATTGAAAAAAGTTGTGCCTACAGACTCTAGAAAAGGGTTTGGGATAGAAAATAATTAATGTTTATTGGCTGTCTGCTGTGTGTCAGGCCTTCTGTTGTCATTAGGATCTTTTTAAACCTTTACAATCTCTAAAACTCTCCCAGGGTTGCAGTGAGAGCCCACCACCAACAAATATTCCACAGCTGTCTCTGGAGCACTTTATTCTTTGGGAGAGATTTTTTTTCTATAGGGCATACATGCTCACCAGAGAGGTGGAGAGAGACAGAAATCAAGAAATCACCACCCAGGGAGGATGGCCATGCCTCAATCCCTTCTCTGTTCTCTTCTCGGGGTTTTGGGCTTGCGCATACACGCACCTGGCATGAGTTTCAAGTCACCGGGTCTAGGACTTGAACGCAGTTGACTACATGGGAGTCTAGCACCTTAACTCATGCCATGGGGTGGCCCCTGAGCACTTTATTCTAGGTCCTGGGGCAGTGAGCAAAACGAGTCCCTGTCTTTGTGAAACTACATTCTAGGAGAGACAGACAGTTAGCAAATGAATGTGTACCATGTTGGGTAGAGAGGTAAGGGTAGTGAACACAGGTAAAAGAGGGTCAAGAGAGAGACGAGAGAACGAGAGACCTAGCACTGTCCTGCCATAGGGTGACAGCTGAGCTATTGTTCTGATTTCTATTGCTAAAGTTATCACTGGAGATCATCTCTCCTGTTCTTGAACTTTATGTAAATGGTATCAGACCCTCTGCTGTTATGGGAGGTTTCTTTCCCTCACCCTAAACCATTTGGGAGCTGAGTGTAAGCTGTCACACGTAGCTGCAACTCGTTCCTTTCAATGCTGAGTAGTATTCCGTATAGCCCGCACTTGAAACTGTCAGTCTTACTTTTCAGCATGCTCAAGAATATGAAATGATAACTCATTGTGGTTTTAATTTGCATTTTGTGATGACTAAAAATGTTAGCCACTTTAGCTGCTTTTTTATCTGCTTACCAGACATTCATATATCTTCTTTTTAAAAAAATATTGATTTATTAAATTTTATTAGTTATTATTATTTTTTTTATTTATTTATTTTATATTACATTTAATCACATATATCTTTACAGTGTATAACATTTCTTTTTCCAGCATGTCAGTCAAGACAAAGACATTACTATACATATCATCAGTAGCAAATACCTTTTCATTTTTTTGTTAATTAAACATGCTTTTTTTAAAATGTAATTTTAAAAATTAATTTTTTACATTTTACCACAAACATTTACTTTACATATCAAAGTATTTCTTTGTTCATACTCCATAATTCTTGACAGTTAATAAACAACTTTCAAAATTTCAAAAAACTGAATTTTAAAGATAACTTTCAAAATATTATGATTAATTTTTAATTTGACCAGAGAGAGACAGAAAGGGAAAGTGAGAAAGCAAGCCCCTGGGTTTTGAGCTGCAGTCAAACCTGTGGGAGTCCAGTGACTTAAGTACCATGCCACCTACCAGATCGCATAGATCTTCTTTTATATATTTCTGTTTAAGTTTTTTGCCCATTTTAAATGTGGATTGTTTGTCTTTTTATTATTGATTTGTAAGAGTTCCTTACATGCTCTGGATATGAATATTTTTTTAGACATAACTCTTTTTTTTTCCTTTTCTTTTCTTTTCTTTTTTTTTTGGAGAGGTTTTTGCTATAGGGTGCATGCGCTCGCCAGACAGACACAGAGAGACAGAGAGACAGAAAGCGAGAAATCACCCCCCAGGGGGGATGGCCACGCCACAATCCCTTCTCCTCCTCCGTTCTCCTCTCGGGATCTTGGGCATGCACGCACATGCGCCTGGTGTGAGTTTTAAGCCACTGGGTCCGGGACGTGAACCATGGTTGACTACATGGGAGTCCAGCGACATGGCCATTACGCTAACTGCTGGTCCCATATTAGACATAACTCTTGTGAATATTTTCTTCCAGTGTCCCAGTAAAAAGGTAAGTATCTTTTTAGTTACTGATTGTGCCTTTTGATGCTTTTAATTTTAATTATAACAAATTATTTTTTTAGTGGCTAAATTGCGTTGTTGTCCTGCCTAAGGAAGTCTTTGACTACCCTAAGGTGAAACTATATTCTCCTATCTTCTAGAAGATTTACAGTTTTATTTTATCGTAGGTTTGAAATTTTTGTGTATGCCATGAGGTAGGGATAAAAGTTCAAACCCCCCCCCGCCCATACAGACACCTATCTGTAGAACAGAGAAGTCATTTTGATAGAATATCACACACAGGGGCCAGCAGATGGTATAGTGATTAAAGTGTTGGACTCCCCCATGGCTAACCCCCATGGCAGTTTGAGTCCCAGACCTGGAGGCTTAAAATTCTGCACCAGGCATGTGTGCATGCATGCCCCAAATCCCAAGAGGAGAGTGGAGGAGAAGGGTTTGTGGTGTGGCCATCCTCCTGGGGGATGATTTCTCTTTTTCCTTTTCTCTGTCTTTGTCTCTTTGTCTGTTTGTCTCTCTCCAGTGAGTGCATGCACCCTATGGCAAAAACTTAAAAAAAAAAAAAAAAAAAAAAAAGAATCTCACACATAAATTCTCCTAAGTTACACTTGTCTTAACACTCTATCTTCCAGAATCAATTATCCAGGTGCCTGTAATAGCCTCTGACTAGGTTTTGAAGATGAAATTATGATGGTAAAAGAAATAAGCTCTTAGATTGAGAAAAGAAACATTAGCAAACATGTCAATTGCTCATTTGTGACTTTGTCTAGCCTTTAGCCTCCCTTGTTGTCCAATCCACATTTTGCTTCCCTTGGCCAGAGCCAAGGAAGGCAAAGGTGAAAGGAAAGCAAAACGTGCCTCAGGATGAGGGGGGAAATGATTCAGAAAGCCCCCACAGACTTAGCCAGGCTGGGTTAGAAACTGGCTGATTCTCTGGGGCTCTGTTACAGTTTGAATGTTTGCGTCTCCTCTAAAATTCCTGTTGAAACTTAAATCCCCAATGTAATTACATTAAGAGATGTGGAAGGGACCAGCAGTTAGCGTAATGGCTATGTTGCTGGACTCCCACATAGTCGACCGCGGTTCGAGTCCCGAACCTGGTGGCTTAAACTCACACTGGGCACATGTGCATGCATGCCCAAGATCCCGAGAGGAGAATGGAGGAGAGGGAATTGCAGCGTGGCCATCCCTCCTGGGAGGTGATTTCTCGCTTTCTGTCTCTCTGTCTCTCTCTGTCTTTCTGGTGAATGCACGTGCCCTATAGCAAACCTCTCAAGAAAAAAAAAATGGTGGGGAATATAGGAGGTGACTAGGCATGAGGGTTCCACCCTTATGGTTGGGATTAGTGGCTTTACAATAAGCTTTGGAAGTATCTAGCTAGATACCTTTTGTTCTTCCTTCTACCAAGTGAGGACACGGCATCCCCTGCTCTGCCTTTTGAGGATGCAGAAAGAAGGCCCTCATCAGATGCCAATTGCCAGTGCCGTGATCTTGGACTTTCCAGCCTCCAGAACTGTGAGAATATAAATTTCTATTCTTTATAAATTATCCAGTCACAGGTATTTTGTTATAGCAGCACAAATGGACTAAGGCAGGCCCTAAGCAGGAATTCCAACTGCCCAACTTCTCTGTATGTTTCTCCTGTGACTTTGGAAGCTGAGAATATTAAGTCTCAGATATACAAAACAGATTACTGGACTTGTAAGTCAATCCCTTCTCCGACAAGACCAGAATACCCCCTGCAGTGTGCAATTTATGATCTAGAAGTTTGCTCATGTTATTTATTTACTTGTTTGTTTAATGCTAGAGGGCATGTACGTTTGCCAGAGGGTGACAGACAGAATCTTCTTCTTTTTTTTTTTTCATTTATTTATTTTTACATTTTTCCACAAACATTTACTTTACATAGCAAAAAATTTTAGCTCATACTCCATAATTCTTGACAGTTTACAAACAACTTTCAAAATCTCAAAATACTGAATTTTAAAGATAATGTTCAAAATATGTCTTATAATTTTGTATAATTTTAAAACTCTATAACAACAGAAGCAGAATGGTTTCAAAAATATATATATACATATATATACAAATATATATATGTATGTGTATATATATATATATATATATATATATATATACACACACACATTTAGAGTGCAGACACTCGGTATATATTAAGTGGGGACATACAATGCCTCTCCTTCATAGCATGGCTTGCTTCACTCAACAGTAAGTCTTCCATATTCATCCACTTCCTTTCAAAAGCCAGGGATTTGTTGTTTTTTATGGATGAATAGTATTCCATTGAGTATATGTGCCACAGTTTTTCTAACCATTCATCAGTTCGTGGGCATTTAGGCTGTTTCCATGACTTAGCAATCGTGAAAAGTGCCGCAATAAACATCGATGTGCAAGCACTATTTCGATTAAGTATTCTTCTGTCCTTCGGGTAGATACCAAGGAGTGGGATTGCTGGATCATATGGTAGTTCTATTTGTAGATTTTGGAGGAATCTCCAAATTGTTCTCCACAGTGGTTGTACCAATTTACAGTCCCACCAGCAGTGTAAGAGAGTTCCCTTTTCACCACACCCCCTCCAGCACTTATCATTTTTTGTTTTTTTAATCTTAGACATTCTGACTGGGCAGAATCTTCTTTATTACTTCAGTTTTACAGATGAGGGAGCTGAGGTTCAAAAGGTTTCTTATGTTTTGCAGGACCTCGCAACTCAGATGTTGGAGAGTTAGGATTCTTTTTGTCTGCTCTCCTCTTTGCTGCACCTCAATTCCAATGTGATCTGGCCCTTTCAAACTATGTGCTGCTGAAACAGTCAGACCACTATACAGCTACAATCTTTCCTACTTGTAAGCAAGCAAAAAAAGAGATGCATACGGGACATTTTCCAGTGCACATTTTCCAAAAATAACCTAAAATTCCTATGAAACAAAGAGCTTTTCAGGCCCAAGGCAAGGATTTGCTTGTATCAAATAAAATCCAGTACAAAACCATTTCAACAAAGTGAAAACATTTGGACATTCCTTTGGACTTTGCTGATTCAACCAGCCCCCTAAAGAATGGTACTAAATGGTACAGAAGAATCGCCAAGCTTTGTGCACAGTGTCATGCCTTTGCCCACGGCTGCCTCCTCCAGCAAAGGTCTTCTACTGTTAGGACTCGGCAAAGTTAACTCCTCCTTCTTTGTGTCTTTTCAGTTCCCAAGGTCGACTAAATGCTCTCATCTGTCCTTCCACAGCCCTTGGTCCAAATCCCAATTTCCAACATTTTCTGGACTATTCGTTGTCATGTTTATATGCCCTGTTATATCCTGAGGCCAGGACCTGCTATCTTTTTTGTTTTTTTTGGAGAGATTTTTGCTATAGGGTGCATGCGCTCACCAGACAGACAGAGAGAAAGATAGAAAGCGAGAAATCACCCCCCAGGGGGGATGGCCACGCCACAATCCCTTCTCCTCCATTCTCCTCTTGGGATCTTGGGCACGCACGCACATGCGCCCAGCGTGAGTTTAAGCCACCGGGTCCGGGACTCAACCACGGTCAACTACGTGGGAGTCTAGCGACATAGCCATTGCGCTAATTGCTGGTCCCAGGACCTGCTATCTTTCACTTCTGTATTCCAAGTACCTATCAAAATGCCTATTGAACTTACCCTCAATTAATGTTTAGTATTGAAAAAATGGATGGAAGAAGGTGCCAGAAGATTGGAGAGAAGAGCCGAGTCAGTTCAAGAGAACTTCCTTAAATAGGCACTCACAGTATGGTCTGTATGTGGTTGCAGGATGGTACAATAGGCTCCTTTCTGGCTGTGTGGAGTCTCAGTTTCCTCATCTGAAAAGAAAAAAAAAAAGAAAAATAAAGAAGAGAGTAATAATAGCAACTAGTTTATAAAAACAGGGTGAGGGCTGAATGAAGTAGCACAGGAAAAACCCTTAGAGCGTGACTTGGCATGTCTCACACGCAGCGTATTTTACAGTGACCATAATCATGGTCATGATCATATGATGGTAGTATCATTCACATCATGACCATAGGGTACTAGGCTCCAGCCGGAGTGGCTGCCCCGTGAGGGTGGATGTCCCTGGTGCCTTGCCCTTTAACTAGCCTAGGTAGGCACCTGGGCCTAGACAAAGCAGAGGGGAAGGTGAGCCAGTGTTCCTCAGTCTCCTGTATTGGCACTAACAGATGGCTTTTAGTTTTTCAGTACCCTGGGTAATACTGTCACCCGTATGTTTGAATATAGAGCTTTCTTCTCTCCATATTGGGATGATTATCATTATTTGTTATTATTGTTTTGTATTGGGTACATGTACTTGCCTGAGAGAGAGAAAGAAAGAGAGAAATCACTCCCTCCCCCAGGAGGGATGGCCATACTGCAATCCCTTCTCCTCTAGTCTCCTCAGGATTTGAGGAATGCACACACACATGCCTGGCTTGATTTTCAAGCCACAGGGTCTAGGACTCAAACCATGCAGTAGGCCTTGTGGAATCCAGTGCCTTAAACTTCATGCCACCTGCTGACCTGGATTATTTTCTCTCTCTCTCTCTTTCTTCCTTCCTTCCTTCCTTCCTTCCTTCCTTCCTTCCTTCCTTCCTTCCTTCCTTCCTTCCTTCCTCTCTCTCTCTCTCTCTCTCTCTCTCTCTCTCTCTCTCTTTCAAGGTTTTTGCTATAGGGCGCATGCACTCGTCAGAAAGACAGAGAGAAACAGAGAGACAGAAAGCGAGAAACCACCCCCCGGGGGGATGGCCATACCGCAATCCCTTCTCCTCCATTCTCCTCTCGGGATCTTGGGCACACATGCAGATGCGCCCGGCGTGAGTTTAAGCCACTGGGTCCGGGACTCGAACCGCGGTCAACTACATGGGAGTCCAGCGACACAGCCATTACGCCAACTGCTGGTCCCTGGATTATTTTCTTAAAAAAGATCCTCTAGTAGAGGAATTACTGAGTTGAAGGATATGTGTTTTAAATGACTAAATTATTTTCTTAAAGCTAATAATAGTGAAACCTAAATGGATACAGAGCTGTTCTATCTGTATAATCTGTGTCTGTTCTGAATCCTTTCCTTCCAGAAACTGCTGTTTTCCAGTCTATCCGATCCCGGTGGGCTGCCATTCCTGCTGTACACTCCCTACCCCTCCCCTGTCTCAGGAGTGGGCACACTACCCACAATGGCCACTCAGTGAGCCTCAAGCCCTTTGACACAGCAGCTGGTCTAGAGTAGGTGTATGAATTAAGCAGGGCCAACCAGAATCTTTTCGTGAGTGTATAAAGTTTGTTTTGAAAGAACTGTGTAGAAAAATCGCAAGTACAGTACACAGAATTTTTTTTTTTCCTCCTGAACCACTTGAGATGGTTTGCTGACATGGTGCCTATCCTCTCCAAATCGTCTTCAGTGTGTATTTCCTATGAACATGGATAGTCTATATCAACTGTCAAAATCAGGAAATTAATGCTGATACAGCACTATCATTGAATTGTCATAGCTTATTCAGGTTTCCAACTATCCTGATAATATTCTTTCAAGACAGTACCATGGTTGGGACTAGCAGTTAGCGTAATGGCTATATCGCTGGACTCCCACGTAGTCGACCGTGGTTCGAGTCCCGGACCTGGTGGCTTAAAAATTCACGCCGGGCGCGTGTGCGTGCGTGCCCAAGATCCCGAGAGGAGAATGGAGGAGAAGGGATTGCGGCGTGACCATCCCCCCTGGGGGGTGATTTCTTGCTTTCTATCTCTCTGTCTCTCTCTGTCTGTCTGGCGAACGCACGCGCCCTATAGCAAAAACCTCTCCAAAAAAAAAAAAAAAAGACAGTACCATGGCCTATTTGGTACATGTATTATATATACACATACATTCTTTCTACATATATATATATATATATATATATATATATATACACACACACACACACACACACACATACATATATATATACACACACACACACGTGCGCATATATATATAATATATGTGTGTGCATGTGTCTGTGTGTGTGTGTGTGTGTGTATGTTCTTTGTACTTAAAGGAATAGTTCAGAATGACACGTTGCATTACTTGTCCTAATTACTTGTCTCCTTCGATCTGTAACAGTTCCTCAGTCTTTTCTTGACTATGACTTTGACCCTACTAAGATTAGTGGCCAGTTTTTATAGAATGCTCCTCCATTTGGGTTTGTCTGAAGTTTTCTTATATATGATTCAGATCATGTATCTTTGGGAGGAATGTCATAGGAGCACAGCGTAGCTGTGTTTTTTTCATCACTTCCTACCAGGTAGTGCCATTTTTATTGGTCCCATTACTGGCGATATGCACTTTGTCACTTGATTAAGGTGAAGTCAGCCAGGCTTCTCCTCTGTGAATTTACTTTTTACCATTTATAATAATGAATAAGTATTTGTGGAGAGTTACTTTGAGACAATGAAAATATCCTATTTCTCATCAGGTGTTCTATTTACTTATTTGTGTGTTTATTTGGTATGGACTCGTTGTTTTCTATTTAGTCCAGTGGGTTACGATCTCCTGTTCTCATTGTACATCTCATGCTCCAATTGTCCCAGACTTGGCTAGTAAGAACTTCTGCAAGCCAGTTTTCTGTGTCCTTTTGACATGTCCCTGTCCTTATTTTAGTGTTTCCTTGCCTTCTGGTTTACAAAGATACTTTGGGTTCATTTTGTACTTTCCCAGGCTCAGGCTTGGAACCAGCCATTTCTGTAAGACATTCTAGTTCCTTTTATGTACAGTTGCATTTAGAAGCCAAGATCTATGTCATAGGTGTGCTCATTAGGACTGGAGGACACACTCTGTCTCCCTATTGAACCAGCAGTGTATAACCTCTGGGGAGTTTGATCAGGGACTCTCGAACAGAGAGACTCCTCTGAAATGACAGCTTCTAAGACTACATAACCTGGAGCTGCTGGGAGCCATCGTACCACTACTAAGATCCCAATGGAGAATGAAATGAAGCAGGAGCAAGTGGACCTGAGAGACTGAGGGTCCCAGGACATTACTAGATGGAGCCGTGCCGGAATAATAGTAATAATAATAATAATAATAACAATGATCCCTTGAATTTCTCAGTCATGTCAGTCAATACATTTCTTTTTGTCTAAAGCTAGTATGATTGGTCTCTTGCATTTGAAGGAGTCCTAGTCGGTATATTAAATAGCTTTTGAGTGTGTGGTCTGTGCCTTTATGTCAGGGGTATAGGCTCCAGCTTTCAAGCTTTTTTCCCTCCAGTATTGGGGCCTTGGATGATCTCTCTCTGGTCCCCGTCCGTGAATGTTTAAGGCCGTGAGTACATCATTCTCTGGCACGGCTCCACATGGCCTAGCTCAATTTGCTGCTAGTCTCTCCTGAAGTGATGCCACACCTCTCAGGGGCCCCAGAGAAGAAGGCAGTGTGGGAGGGTCACCAGCTCCCCCGTGGATCTGACTTAAACATAGACACAGGCTGCTCTTTCATGCCCCACAGCAAAGCCTGAGTTTCAGTGTTCAATCCAGCATTATGGAGGCTTGGCAATTGTAGAAACCTGCCAAGATGGAGAAAGAGACTAAACACTGGAAGCTAACGATGGGCAGCTCCAGGGGGAACCTTGCTAAAAGTCCTGCCCCAGACCCCTCAGTAGCCTCTTTCACTCTCTTGAGCATCTCCAACATCCTCAGAGGGGGAGGTTGGCCTCCAGTTACTCTACTTTGGATCTACATTCTCTTCCCTTAGGTTTGCCTGTTTCTAGAATGACTGGCTGGTCACTTTAGGAAACAAAACGCTACTCTCTCAAGACAATGTAGGAGAATCAGGTGTCTGCAAGCATGTATGACCCAACGCCTGATGAAGGTTTTCTTCTGGAAAGACTCCAGGGGGCTCAGCACTCCCTGCCCAGCCCTGACGGCTTCCATCACCAACAGGAAATGAGGACAGGCCTCAGTATCCTTCCTAGGAATATGAGCCTGATCTCCTGGGGGGAGGGAGCTCTCCTGGACAAAACACACCTCTACACACACCTATACTTGTACACACTGCTAGCATATCCCACGCCACTTCCACACACTCATTCACATACTCACACAGACACACTCTTCTCTCAAGGATGAACAATTTTCAAGGCACTGCAGTCCATATCTATATACCAGAGTGGAGGAATATCTTATTCCTAAAGCAAACACCACATAGCAAAGCTCCCATTGGTGCTAAGCAGCCTTTTCAGCTGGTCTCGGTCCACTCCAGAATGAGCTCTGGTCTAACTTCTGGTCAACCTACACCACAAAAGCAATTCAAAGACTTTTCTTCCCTCGACACAGAGAACAAGGAAGCTTTGAAGTTAATATTTTTTTGCCCCTAAGAGTAAGTTTTCTCGGATGAATGTTTAGACAAGGCTCAGGGTCTAAGTACCTGGGCCTCCCAGCCTTTTCACCTTCCTTTCTGTTCTAGGAAACTCCACAGCCTGCTTGGGGGCAATGTAGAGTCAAAGAGGCCTCCCTTCTCTGCAGGGCAAACCCCTGGGTACATGGTTGGAGCACCTCTGTTGCTGTCTTTGACACACCTGTTGAAGACTGCCCCAGGCTCTGGTGAAAGACTGTACAGATTCATGAAATGGGATAGGTCCAGCCTGTGGGAGCTCCAGAAGAAGAAACGTAGAATTACATATTTAGTGACCAACTGAGCTGGGATTCCAACCCAGGGCTTGCTGACTCAGAGCCTAGAGCTCTCAGGTGGGACCAGCAGCCTCCATACACTGCTCTCCACGGATTCTCAAGTGCTCTCACCCTCCTGGCCCACAGCTTTCTTACTTGTGCCCTTAGAAGAGACTTAGGAAGCATCTGTCCTAAGTCTCATCTACCCCAAGTCTCTCTTGTTCTCCCTCTTGCCTTGTTCTTTGCCCTGCGAGGAAACACGGATGTCTCTGGCATGTCAGGCCCTCCTGACTACAACTAACTCTCTCTAGACATCTCTGTCCTCATAACAGCATGAACTCCATCCTCGAGGCCAAGAGTTTCAATTTAATTATTGGTTTCAATCATTACAGCAGGTCACACATCTTTCATTATCTAGGTCTTCCTATCTTCTTCACCCATCTCCTGTTTTTCCCATCTCTGCTCCAGGATCCACCATGAGCATTTCCCACCATGGTAATGGCTTCTGTCAGGCCAGGACAATGATAAGAATGCAAGTTCTCAGGCTTGAAAGATGTGCAGTGAATTCTGCCTTGGCCACTGACCAACTCTGTGGCTTTGTGGGAGTCTTTGATCCTCTCTGAGTATCAATTTCTTCATCTCAAACACTCTTCTCATTGGACTTTCATGAGGATTAGTGGGGATAAGCGTTTCTTTCATTCTCAAACTATGTCCTCTTTGGGTGAGTGACATGAATTGAGGGGCCAGCATTGTGTCCTTACCTTCAGTTTAGTAGCTTACAATTAAGCACATCACACACACACTAGGTTCTCAGCAAATGTGTGCCCCTCCTCCCTCTCCAGGCCGGCAAAGATCTCTGTGTATTTATTTCACTGGAAAAGTTCCCATTTCTCTGCAGTTTCCCAGGAACAAGAAGTCTCTGATGTAGTTTGAACATTAGTACATGCCTCTACAGATGGTAGGCCTGAGATCAGAGGAGTACACCATGGGTACAAAGTCACACAGCAGGCTGGTGGGAGGTTGACAAGATGGCCCAAACAAGTCAGTAGACTCTGTTCCCTTCCCCTTGTCCCCTCTAGCCTGGCTTGGACAGTTCTGGGTCTTGCTGAGATCCTAGTCTACCTGCTCCCTTTTCCATGCAGGTGTGTCTACTTTTCTCCAGCTTATACCAGCTCAAGTGAAAATGAACCATTAACTTGTGTAACTGAGGAGCCCAAGAACAATTCAGGCAGGACTGGATCTAGGGCTCAAAGTCTTCAGAGTGGTTTCTGACTTATGTTTTACCCTGCTTCTCTTTCTCTGCTGGTTTGAGTCTACAGCTGGCCTTCTTTCTATGGAAAGAAAGATGCCCCACGGCAGCCCCGATTCTATTTTCCAATCACTTAGAACCTCAATATAAAGACTATCTCCCAATGGACTCAGCACAAAAATCCAAGGAAGGCCTCTGATTGGGCTTGCCTGGTCACATGCCTATTCCTGAGCCAGTAGCTGTGCATGTGGGGATGAGTGTCCTAACATGGGTGCAGCTATGGGAGCTGGGACGAGACAGAGGCAGGATCAGCTCACCAGAACCACACAGAATGAATTTCTTCCCGGAAAAGAGAGTGTGTTGCCAGAACAGGAGAGGGCTGGGAACAGACAAAACCAATTGGTGTTGCCATCACACTCTGACTTCCAAAGCCTTAGTGTTATACCACAGCTCTGCCTCTTGTTCAGAGAAGCAACAGGGAGGAAAGAGCATGGCTGTTGGGGTCAGGTGGATTGGACCATGTTGAAGTTCTGCCACCAGCTGTGTGTCATTAACCAAATTCCTCAACCCTTGAAGCTCAATTTCTTCATCTGTGACGTGGGATAGCAGTTCCTACCTCACAGACTTACTGGGAGGGCTAAACATGCCCAGCACTTGGCATTCCAGGGCTAATTAACCTACATGTGATCTCCTTGCCTTTGGTTCCTGACCTCCGTCCTGGCCTCTGGGGACCAGCTCCTATACCCAGACCAGACCCCTCTGAACTTGGGCCCACCCACCTGTTCCTTCTCGCTGGACTGAACTCACAGGGCTTCACTGATTAAATGGCAGGAGGTCTTACCAGGAGATGGTGCACATGGCTTTTGTTTGTTTTCTCCATCTTGATGAAAATGTACAGTTTTCACACTATTGCAGAACAAATAGAACCTTGACATATGGGCCTCTAGTTACGTGTCTGATTTACTTAATCGGGATGAATGTCTCATCAACTTTCTATTATCGAGAATGCTATTTTTCTCAAGGATCTCCTTCCCTTCCTCCCCCATGTTTTTTCTTCCTTCCTTCCTTTATTCCTCCTCCTTCCTACGTCTTCTCATTTCCCTCCTCCTCCCCATCTTGCTCCTCCTCCTCCTTCCCTCTCTCTCTCCAGATGCTCCCCTAGAGCTCACTCTGTGCCAGGCTCTGAGCAAGATGTGGCAGCTTGGTGAGCCCGATGGACACAGCTCGGCCTCCTCAGTGCCCCTCAGTCTAGAAGGGGATGCGCGTGTTGACTGACCACCATTTTGGTGCAGTTGCAAGGGTGCTATGAAGGAGCACATGGGGCTGTGAGAAACAGGAAGTGGCGTTGGAACTGTGCTCCTTAGAGCATGTGGGGTTGTCTAGGGAAGATTGTAGATTTGAAATAGGTTGAGTTCCCACAGCAAAAACAGAGTGATGGAGAGGCCGGAGGGGAGGCTGCTGTGCCTTCTAGAGCAAGACCAAGGACCACCATGTCTGTAGGAAGTGGACATTTGGGAGAGCAGCTCTGGAGAGCCTGGGGACAAAGAAGGGCCAGGTCGTGTAGGGCTCAATGGCTGCACTGAGGCTCTTGGTCTTCATTCTAGAGCAACGAGACTTAATTAGCCTAGAGACTGCACAATATGAAAAGGAGCTCTCTCCAAGGGGCAGCACATAGAGGACCTTGCTTGGAATAGGCCACTTAAAAACCTACCAATTGCCGGCAGTCACCACGCAGAGAGGGGTCACATCACAGCAAGCTCAGGGCGTGCGTGTGCACTTGCCTCTCCTTGGCTCCGCCTCTGGCAAAGTGACCTATAGTCCCTGCAGTCTTTTGTCCCACCCAGCTGAGCTCCGGCCAACCCCACCTGCCAGGGTCCAGCCTGCTGCTCTCTGTGGCTGTCCCACCCCCACCCCAGGCCCTGGGGCACCCCAGTAGGTTCAGAAATGGGATTCCCTCTCCACAGTTCCACTCTGCTTTATTGGGTCATGAGTCAGGTCCCTCCTACATCTTTGTGTCCTCTACCTTTACCCCCTAGAACTCCAAAGGGTTGACATTTTAAGCCTTTTTTTTTTTTTTTTTTTTTGTTCCAGACATGACTCCTACCAGAATCACCAAACCTTTGAGTCAGGGGACCCTCAAAGGTCATCTAGTCCAGGTCTTTCTGCAAATCTCCCAGAGGCTTTCCCGACCTTGGGCCCTCTACCTCTGTTTGAAGGTCATCCTCCAGTGAACCTGCTCCTTACCCCGCTTGTAGCTTGGACTGGGATCCAAAGCTGTTTAACTAG
Organism: Tupaia tana; assembly: GCA_026018925.1. NCBI lineage: Eukaryota > Metazoa > Chordata > Mammalia > Scandentia > Tupaiidae > Tupaia > Tupaia tana. The sequence continues at coordinate 23,995,623 of JAKSZU010000011.1, read as the reverse complement.
AAGAGAGAGTTCAGGGCCCCTCTGCAGGTCTGTCTGGAAGATATTTTGGCTAAAGCACCTAAATGTTGTCATTGCTATCTAAGCTTGCTTTTTGATGTCCTTCCAAGACACAGCAGAATGAGAGGCAGCTGCTGTGCTTCCCAAAGTCAAAGCCACCTTCTCCACCCTCCCAAAGAGGCTCTGACTTTCAGTGTGCAAATGTCTGCCACTTCCTCTTCCAGGGCAGCCGGGTCTCTTCCATGAAGCCCTGAATCCTGGACATGGGGAAGGAGGCAGGTGATGTAGGAAAGGAGTGACCTGAAGTTGTCGGGGTCCACCCAAAGCTCGGGCTGCTTCTCTGAGGACAAAACAGGATTACGATGGGGTGCTTGGGGGTCTTGGGGTCTGGCTCATACCTGCTGCCGTGAGTTAAAGAAGTGCCGAGTCCCCTTTCTCCATATCACTTCTGCCTCTTAGTCTCCAGACCCTTCCAATTGTGGCAGAGGCCACCCTGCCAGGGAGGGAAACATTTGGGAAATAGCAGGGAACACTTGCTCGTCCAGAGGCCTTGAAAACCATTTTCTTTGGAGGCAGTAGCTGCTGAGAAAGACAGTCTGCCTGGGAGCTTCAATCCATTTCAAAGACTACTTATTGGAAGGGAGTTTACTACATGCCAGGCCTGTGCCAGGCACTTGGGACACAAGATGAAAGAGGCTGGAACCCTGCCCTCGATGTGCTCAAAGTTTAGGAGGGAGTCTAGGTGGGAGATGAGCAAACAAATGACATGGAGTCCTTTGGTAAGTGCTCTGAGGACGTAAGATTTCTGAGAGGTCAGAAGAGAAGCCTAACAGCCTGGGTAATCAGGAAAGTCTCCCTGGAAGAGAGTTTTGGAGGATTTGTAAGAGTTAACCAGATTGGGTCAATTGGAGGGAACAGACAGGCAGAGAATTGCCTGGGGCTAGAGAGCTGCAAGGCATTGTGGGAAACTCTGGTAACAAATCAGCTCGAGAGCCTCGTGCCCTTCAGACTGGAGGATGCTCAGCAGGCCAGGCATGGCAGAGCCTGCCTTCTGGAGGCACCAGGTTTTTTCCCCTTTCCCCTCTATCCTTTCCTTGCAGCCCTGGGGTCTTCTGGCTGCCCACCTTTCCTGATTATGGTATGTCCAGGTGGAAGGGCTCAGCCATTATTCACAGTCCAGCATGCAGGTTGGAGGGGAGAGAATACCTGGAGATAATGATGTCTAACCTGGGACCAGAGGCCAGGACTTCTGACTTTCAAGCCAGGGCTCTTACAGGAAGCATAAATGATGCCTAAAAGCTCATTTTTTAGTTGACAGAGGGTGCATGTGCTTACCAAAGATAATCAGACAGAGAGGGACAGAAAGGGAGGGAGAAAGCACTCTCTTTTTTTTTGAGAGTTTTTTTTTTTTTTTTTGCTATAGGGCACGTGCACTTGCCAGACAGAGAGAGACAGAGAGACAGAAAGCGAGAAATCACCCCCCGGGGGGATGGCCACGCCGCAATCCCTTCTCCTCCATTCTCCTCTCGGGATCTTCGGCACACACGCACATGTGTCCAGCGTGAGTTTAAGCCACTGGGTCTGGGACTCGAACCTCGGTCAGCTACATGGGAGTACAGCGATATAGCCATTACGCTAACTGCTGGTCCCGGGAGAAAGCACTCTCTAGTGGGCATGGTCATGCTGCAATCCCTTTCTCTCCATTTTTCCATTCTGTTGGCATTTGGGGCACACATGCATGCATGCTCAGTATATTTTTCAAGCCACTGGGGCTGGGACTCGAGCCATGCTCAGCCATGTGGGATCTGACTCCCTTAACCTGGGCTATGGGGTTGGCCCAAAAGCCTTGTTCTTTAAAAAGTAAAATACAGGGACCAGCAGTTAGCGTAATGGCTATGTCGCTGGACTCCCACGTAGTCGACCACGGTTCAAGTCCCGGACCTGGTGGCTTAAACTCACACCGGGCACATGTGCGTGCGTGCCCAAGATCCTGAGAGGAGAATGGAGGAGAAGGGATTGCGGCGTGGCCCTCCCCTCTGGGGGGTGATTTCTCGCTTTCTATCTCTCTCTGTCTGTCTGGTGAGCGCACGTGCCCTATAGCCAAAACCTCTCAAAAAAAAAAAAAAAAGTAAAATACAGGGACCAGCAGTTGGCATAATGGCTATGTCACTGGACTCTCATGTAGTCGACCACGGTTCAAGTCCTGGACCTGGTGGCTTAAACTCATACCGGGCACATGTGTGTGCGTGCCCAAGATCCCGAGAGGAGAATGGAGGAGAAGGGGTTGCAGCATGGCCATCCCTCCTGGGGGTGTGATTTCTCACTTTCTGTCTCTCTGTCTCTCTCTGTCTTTCTGGTGAGTGCACGCGCCCTATAGCAAAAACCTCTCAAAAAAAGAACAAAGTAAAATACTTCCATATATATATATATGGAAGAAATCAGGTGATGTCACACCAAGATGTCAATAGTAGACTTCGCTAGAGAAGGGGGTTGTGGGTATTCTTTATTTCCTTTATTAAATTTGTCTGTATATTCTGAGTTTTTCTAACTGGCAGGCACTCGTTTTGTGATTAGAAACAGTAATGGTATAGAACAATTTTATAGAAAAAAGAAGAAAACCAAAGCTCATCTACAATAAAATCCTAGCTTTTAAAGAAAATATGCAAAGAAAAAAGGGAAAGAAATGCACTAAAATACTAAAGTAGCTGTCTCTGAGGCAGGGGTTATCAGGAGACTTCCTTTTCCTGTCTTTCTTTTTTCGAATGTTCATATTCAGACTTCAATGTATTACATGAAGCCGTTCCTTTTGCAGCCTCCTCCTCGGTCTTCTTGCTTCTGTCCCTGCCTGCATCTCACCAAGTTCGTCTTGGTACTTATGCTAGAGAAAGCACAGTGCTCCAGGCAAGTCCTCATGCTCTGGGCCTAGCTAACTCCCACATACGCTCCAGTACTCAGGTCTCCCCAGCTTCTTTAGGGAAGCTGGATACTGTGTGTACCACCCAGCTGTCCACTTCAGGACTGGGGTGCTTATTCCCTAGCTGCTAGGAGGGCTGGAGGTTGACGCAGGGAACTCTCATTGTGGAAAATGCCCTGGCTGAAAGTAGCTGCCCAGGGCCACCTATGTCCACTGCCTAGTCCACTAGAGGCAGATGGGAGTAATAAAGGCCCGAACCTTGCCTCAATTCAGAGCAGCTTGGGAGGGTTATCTCTGCACCAGAGCCCCCTGCAGGATTGCCTGGGACCTGTGTTGTTCTCTGCCTGCCCATCAGCCTCTTGCTTTCACTCTCCCACCGAGGCTCTCCCTGAGTGCGTCCAAGAGACTTCCCTAGCCAATGACACTTTCCCTGACCTCCTAGGCCAGGGCGAGTTCCTTGAATGTCTGCTCTTCAGAGGACGTGTCTCCTTTGTAAGTTTCTGTCCATTCCCGTTATCTGGTCAGCATCGACCTCCCCTATCAGCTGTGTGCTGGCCCCAGGGTGGGGGCCGTATTTCATTTCACTCAGCTTTGTACTTCCACCATGTTGGCATGGTTTAGAGATGTTTGTTGCGGCCAGCCAGTGGTGTGGTGGTTGTGATGGCTGAAACCCACATGTCCAATTGTGCATTTTGAGTCCCAAATCTGGCAGCTTGAAAACTAGGCTGGGTACTCCTGTGTGCCCCAAATCCCAAGAGACTGTGGCATGGGCAGCTCCCCGCAAGGGGTGATTACTGACTCCCTCTCTGTCTCTCCCTGGTAAGTGCATGCACCCTTTAGCAAAACTGAAAGAAAAGAAAAAAGAAATGTTTGTTGAGTGAACAAACAACTTTACTATAATCCCTTAGATGGTGATTAAGGAGGGTGAGAGTTTCCAGTCCTTGTAATTTTGCTATTAAACAGAAATGTGACCTCATTTTACACACCTGAGCCTTGGAGCTTGGACATAGGGTTAATTCTCAGTGGGCGAGGCTAGTTATCAGGACTGGCTCATAATTTGCAGGACCCGGTGCAAATGAAAAGGTAGGGCCCTTCAATCTAGTGAAGAATTTCAAGATGATTATAGCACAGCACTAAACCAAGCATGGGGCCTGTAGTGCAGGGCTCTGTGTGACTGCACACGTCACAGACCCATGACACTGGTCCTGTCAACCCCCTCTCATTTCCATCCCCAAGGATGAGTGGGAGCAGAAGGCCCGGAGGGTTTAAGAAGGAGCACTAGTACTCGTAGGTTAAAGAAGCCACTCTGGCTGCAGTGCGGAGAGTGGGGCAAGGTGAGCTGGGGTGATCAGGGCTTTTGGAGCTGCCTGCTGCAATGGGATGGGACCTGCCCCAGATCAGCCCTGCAGGGAATGAGAGAAGCAGGATCCAGTCTTGGGGGAGATCGCTCTGCTGCTTCCTGCCCCTTTACATTCTCAGCTCGCGGGTCCTGTGTTCTGGAGTTACCTGTGACTGCCTTTCTGAGATTTGAGTATTTTTTATTCTACTCTCTTTGGTTGAAAGGAAGCTTCCCTCCTGGTGTAGGGGCTGAGGACAGATTCTCTCCATTGAGAGTAATGTAGATGCTGCAACCCTTCCCTCGTGACACCATCGATATCCTCTGGGACTTGCAGCTTGGGGTGTCCTGGTGAGTCATTCCACACCCAGAGTCTCCCTGGTAACCTCAGCACACAATGTCTGTGACATTCGAAGACAGAAAAATGACAAGGCAATTTTAAGAAAAGATCATGAGGGACCAGCAGTTAGCATAATGGCTATGTCGCTGGACTCCTTTGTAGTCGACTGCAGTTCGAGTCCTGGACCCGGTGGCTTAAACTCATGCTGGGCGTGTGTGCGTGTGTGCCCAAGATCCTGAGAGGAGAATGGAGGAGAAGGGATTGTGGCATGACCAACCCCCCCGGGGGTGGTGGTGGTGATTTCTTGCTTTCTGTCTCTCTGTCTCTCTCTGTCTTTCTGGCAAGCTTACGTGCCCTATAGCAAAAACCTTTCCAAAAAAAGAAAAGATCATGAGAACAACATCATCAAAACTCTGTCATAGGGACTAGCAGATGGTGTAATGGTTACGTTGCTGGACTCCCATATAGTCGACCACAGTTCGAGTCCTGGACCTGGCAGCTTAAAATTCACGCCAGGTACATGTGCATGTATGCCCAAAATCCTGAGAGGAGAAAGGAAGAGAAGGGATTATGGCGTGGCCATCCCCTTGGGGGATGATTTCTTGGTTTCTGTCTCTCTGTCTCTCTTGTGAGTGCATGTACCCTATAGCAAAAATCTCTCTAAAAGCACCCAAAAACCAACAAAACAAAACAAAACTCTGGCAGGAGGGGTCTGAGCACTGGGTTACCGAGTATCCCTCTGAGGTGCCTTGGGCACAAGGGACAGAGGCAGGTCTGCTGCACCTCAGTGGGGATGATAGTGACAGGTACGGAAGGTCAGGCAGTGGTGCAGCAGTAATGCAACCGGACCCACTCAGGAGACGCCCTGGGTTTGCATCCCGGGACCTCTCTGAGCTTGCTGGGCATGCACATGTATGCGGTGATCCAAGCTGGCTCAGACTGGGGAGCGGAGGCTTGGGGGGATTGCAGTATAGTGGCCTGTTGGGGGTGCCTTTGTATGTATGTCTCATGGAGGAAATAAATAAACGAACTTAAAACTGAAAGGAAAACAGTGGCAGTATGTAAGTAATTTCAGGGCCCAATGTCTTTGGTAGTCCCTCCATTGGTATGCACGGAACCACTCCCACACAGTGCCCTGTCTAGGGGAGCAAGATTGCCGTAGAAGCGGGCCAGCCAGTCGTGTGGTGGTGAAGGTGGCTGGATCCCACGTGGCCAATGACATGGTTTGAATTCCAGACCTGGCAGCTTGAAAACACTCTGTGTGTGTGTATGTGTGTGTGTGTGTGTGTGTGTGTGTGCATGTGTGTGTGTGTGCACCCAAAATCCTAAGGAGATAAGTGTAGGAGAAGAGATTGTGTAGTGTGACCATCCCCCATGAAAGGTGCTTGCTCTTGCTCTCTCTCCAGTGAGTGCATGCACCCTCTGGAAAACTTTAAAAAAGCAAAAGAATGTCATAGAAGATAATAAACTCTTCTGAGACGGTAGAATTCCAGCACCATGGTTATGGCAGTGGGTGTTGTTATTTGTGGGTGGGGGTGGTGGCAGAAGTGAACTTTTTCAAGTCTTTGTCTTCTACCTGTTGCCTCTACTTCTGGTAAAATGGGTCCTCCCAAGGGTATCCAATCTGGCTCGTGAAAGAGCTCTCTGTTCATTTTGGCCACTTTGTTTCATGATGAACCCCGTTTTGGAGCACTGTGCTGTGGCAAAGGTCACTTTTCTGAGAGCTGCCAGTCTAGTGTAAGAGACAGAAGGGGGAACAAAGTGTTTTGAGACAGGGCTGTCCTATGTGAGAGGCATGCACTGGGGACTTGGGCAGCTTCGAATGTTTGGACTGGGCCAGCCTAGAGGTGAGGGAGGGCTTCCAGGAAGAGGCCACACTGAATCCTGAATGGTGAGTTGGACTGTAGGAATAAAAAGTGAGTAGGTGGTCTTTAAGCAAAGGGCATTTCGGAGGTCTACTAGCTGTGATTCTGTAGGTCTCGGGACCCAGTCTACAGTTCTGATTATCCCATGCATAAAACCCCGAGAGCCAATACTGACTGCCTTTTGTCTATTAGCCACTTCTAGAAGATGGGGAGTTCAAGCAAGCCGAGATGTGAAAGGACATTTAAGAGTTTGAAAAACAATGGGACACTAGAAATGCCATGCATTATCATTACCATGAAGTATATTACAGATGTGGGGGAGTCTGCTGGCACTCAGATCCCAGGAATCTTTGAACCTGGGCTGTGATGTGTGCTGGATTACCTGCGGGCAGACGGCAAAGCAAGAGCCGTAGGAAACTAGTGTTTGGCCCTAGTGAGTTTGTCTAGAATGATACAATCAGAAAACCTTGAAAGAGGCTGTTTCCATTTTAATATATGTGCAGATTTTTTTTTGGAGAGTTTTTTTTTGCTATAGGGCGCGTGCGCTCGCCAGACAGACAGAGAGAGACATAGAGACAGAAAGAGAGAAATCACCCCCCAGGGGGGATGGTCACGCCACAATCCCTTCTCCTCCATTCTCCTCTCGGGATCTTGGGCATGCACGCACACTTGCCCGGCGTGAGTTTTAAGCCACCGGGTCCGGGACGCGAACCGTGGTCGACTGCGGGGGATTCCAGCGACATAGCCATTACGCTAACTGCTGGTCCCTCGTATGTGCAGATTTTATGTTTTGTGATTTCTAATGCTATTTTTATTTTGACTGCTGTTCATGGAAATGGACCCTGTAATCTCTCACAATGCTTTGACCCTGGAAAGGACATTACATGATCGGTAATGTCCAGTCACTCCCAACCTCCTTCAAGAGGACCTGCCAGAAATAGCTGCTAGCCCTCAACTCAGTGGTCTTATGAGCATCTCTCCCTTTTGCAGCCTGTGATTATTGGGAAGCTTCTAAAATTGGAAAATCAGATAATGGCGATAGAAATTATGGTTACTGTTACAATGTGCCTTCCCGTGCTGGGCTCAGAGGGAGGCCTTTATATGCATTTTTCACTCCATCCCTAAGACAGCACTGCTTAGGCAATTTAAGATGAGAACCCTGAGGATCAGAGAGACTTGGTTAAGGTCACATTGTGGATGTGGATTAAAAATGGACTTTAAACCCAGGTCTGCCCTGTTCTGCAGCCCAGCCCTTAACTGTTCCTCCTGCTGTCTCTTGAATGGTAGAGCCAGAGGGAGCAAAGAGATGGTCCCATCCCAAGTCCTCACTTTATAGAATTAGGTGATAATAATAGAGCACCTTGGGGCTGGCAAGTGGCTTGGTGGTTAAAGGCGCTGGACTCCCACATGGCCGACCACGGTTCAAGTCTCGGACCTGGTGGCTTGCTTTCTCACTTCCTCTCTCTCTCTTTGTCTCTCTCTGATCAAACTGGAAAATAATAATGATAATAATAATAAATAAAGTTAAATAAAGTAATTCTTTAAAAAAAATAATAGAGCACCTCATTTACTTTCAAATCTGAATTGCCAGGTTCTCTGCTGAGGGTATTTTCACATATATGAGTAACGTATGTGAGCATAAATTTATTAGGAAAGGAAGTTTCCTTCAAAAGACTCAGTAAAATACTGAAATGCCTATTGAAAAATTCAGTCTTGCAAAAGTAAAACTGTGTTCTTTTTTTTTTTTTTTTGGAGAAGTTTTTGCCACAGGGCGCATGTGCTCACCCGAAACACAATGAGAGACAGAGAGACAGAAAGCGAGAAATCACCCCCCGGGGCATGGTCATGCTGCAATCCCTTCTCCTCCATTCTCCTCAGCACGCACGCACACACACTTGTCCAGTGTGAGTTTAAGCCACCGGGTCTGGGACTTGAACTGCGATCAGCCACATGGGAGTCCAGCGACATAGCCATTACGCCAACTGTTGGTGCCAAAACTGCGTTCTTAAGTTACAGACTTTATCTTGCTAGGTGATGCTTGTCCCTACTAGTCCTTCATTCGCAATTATTTATTTAGCACCTGCTAAGTACTAGGGATATAGGAATGGGCAAGACGGTTGGGTTACAAGTCCTTGGGTAAATAAGGAAACAAGTTCATGCACAAACCAGGCTGACAAATAGTGATAAGGTCAGCGAAGGGCATGACCCAGTGACAAGGGTCAGGGAGTGACTGCTTTGGAGAGTCTGGCCAGGGAAAACCTCTTGGGGAGGTGATATTTAGGCCGAGAGCTGAAGAGTGAGAAAGCAGCATGCATTTTGGTTGAGGGCACAGAGAGGGCACAGAGCAGAGCAGACACAGGAGAGGAAAAAGGACCATGGACTGCACTTTGGAGCAAGCCAGTTTAGAGCATGAGTTTAGAGCAACAAGGAAGACCAGGAACCAGTGGCTGGAGAGGTAGGGGAAAAAGCAGAGACGTTTAGGGTCAAAGAAGCCCAGAGAACTGTTAAGTGAGCAGGTACAACTGTGCTTAAAAGGCTGTTTCTGGGATTTGGAACATGGAGGCCATTGGTGGCCTTGAGGAATGTTGGTCCAGCCTAGGAAGTGCAGCTGGATGCATCTCGGACAGCAGTGCTGGAAGCTACACGGCTGTCTACTGGTTACACCTTCAGCCCGGTGGACCTGAAACACACTGGGCATGCGCACAAGCACCCAGGATCTTGAGGAAGAGAGCTGGGGAAAGGGGCTCGCAACGTGATCAGACCCTGTCCAGGCTGTATGCACCCTCTCTCTCTCACATGCATGTGCTCGTGCTGTCTATCATGAATTAAAACAAGAACATAGGCATTTAAAAGTGGTCAGGCTGGGTGATGGAGGCAAAGCATAAAGGATTTCCGAGAAGTTTGCTACGCACGGAAGCAGAGAAACAGGGCAGCCCCTGGGAGGTGCACTGGCCAGTCTCCCACCCAAGATGCATTCTCTGCCTGCTTGGGTCCTGGGAGCCCGATCATTTTGTGCTGCCTCGCTGGACTCTCTTGCTGAACACTTCCAGATGGGCTCAATCAAGGAGGGGGGCAGAGGCAGGACGGCCACAGGCTGCAAGAAGAGAGGCAGGTGTCCTCCTCCTCCTTCTCCGCCTCAGTGCTTTGTCCCGGCAGGAGCTCTGTCCCCATCTGCCTGCAGTTCCTTTGGGGCTGCCCCTCCCGTATGGCTCCTGGGACATTGCTGCTTCTTCTGGCCTCTTCTGCCCCAGGACTTACCGCTCTTACCCATCGTTGCCTGTCTCTGGGTACCCAACACTCATGTTTGTTCCCTTACCTTCATTAGTAGCCTCTTCTTGAACATCAGTTGGATCAACAGAGTGAATTCTGATTCCTACCAGGACGCTAGCTAATAGAGAGGCCCTCCCTCCGTTCCTACTTCTTTCCCTCCTTCCCTTTTCTTTCTTTCTCTCATAAAGGGAGAGAACATGTTTGTGTGCAAATGAGAATAACAGTGCAGACAGGAGGAAATGATGTTGCAGGGTAGCAGAGTTCTTGCTGGAGTGGAGGCCTGGAGCTTGCTTGAGGGGATGGGATCCAGAGTCCGAGAAGAAGGTCATTGCCTTCGACTCAACCAGGAGAGGCAGGCACAGAGGCAGGCAGGCTGGCAGATTTGGTCAGATTTGGCTTCTAGTTGCTCAATGAAGGATGAGCTGGGACTGCCCGCTGAGGAGGGCTGGGTAGGTGGTGGCAGTAGAAGAAAGTGTGACATTGCCATCTTGGAGAGCAGGAAAATGAACTTTCTAGGAAAGGTTGGTAGGCTTGCCAGGCATGAGGAGTGCCAATTTGAGGTTTGTGGTCATGAATCGAAAGAGCAGCCTGTCAGCAAGGCTATGTGCTTTTCTCCAGCGTCGCTCAGCTGCTCCAGCACAGGACGGGAGGAGGTGGAGGGCTGGGCTTTCTGAGGGTTGGGATTTAGCCAGGTTTATGATGCAATGAGAGGGTGTCAGCCTGGGAGTGATAGTCATGACGGAGCCTGGGGTCTAGTGGGCTGAGGAAGAAGGGCATGAGTGGGCAGTGGTGAAGGAGGTGATGACGGAAGTCACTGGAGTTTCGATGGAGGCACGCGGTGGAGAGAAAGCTGGAGCCCTGAGAAGTGAGTCGAAGCGATCGGGAGATTAGTACAAGAAAGCACAAGCTGGAGAAGCACTTGGTATACCCTTGATGGCCTCAGATAAATAAAGATTTTGGAAGGAGAGGAGGATAATGGCCGTAAGGTAACTGGAGGCAAGGTGGGTACCCGCATCCCCTCCGGGCCTTCCCTGGAGTGGCAGTTTCTCCCTCCATTTCTAGGAGCAGATCTCTTTATCTTACCAGGTTGCCCGAAAAAGCCTGTGACAACTTGGGTGTCTTCAGTTTCAGGACCAAGAAGGCCATTTTTCAACTTGGCTCCTTTTTGCAGACTGATTCAGCGCTGGCTGCAGTGGTGCAATGTGTCTTCTGGAATGAGCACCTGCGGGTCACACAGGGGCCAGTGTCCCTGGAGGAAAGCCCTCGTTCTTCAACTCTGAAACACATTCCATCGTTAGTTTACTCAAACGCGCATGAAGCGCTGCTGTGCGCCGGGCCTGCCTCCTTCATTTCCTCGATCCCTCTCAGACACCCTGGAGGGAGGAATGGTTGCACTTATTTCTACAGAATTTAAAGCTCAATGAGGTGAAAAACTTGGCCAAGGTCATACAGGGTCTATCTGAATCCAAGGGGACTTCCTATCCAGCTAGGGCAACAGGTAGGCAAAGAATTAAAAATAAGTTCTGTGTGCACATTTCTGTGAGAACGTGGAAGTTAAAAAGATGAGTGCTGTCGTGGGAGAGGAGGTGGGGAGTGTGCGAGCTCGGTCTTTCTGGGGAGATGGAGAAGAGGAACTCCAGACAGAAGTGACACCGTGTCAGGAAGTCCACCACATGGCCCCAGACTTGAGTAAAAGCAGAGCCGAGTCCCTAACCTTGCCCATAGGGTTCAGGGACAATCTCAAAGGAACACACAACCCCTGGAAATTTTATCACAATTATGGGTGTCTGTGTATTTTTTTTTTAATCGGAAGAGAGGCTTTTTCATTTTAATCAGATTCTTAAGCGAGACATTGGCTCCGAACAACCTTGGGTAGCAGATAAGCGCTGAGAGGTTGGCAGGACCTGGGAGTGAAGGACCTTGTAGGTCACCAGGGAAGCTGGGATTTTCTATCTGGGACAGGCTTTAGGAAGACAGCACGGGTTTTCTCTAAGCCCAAATAGAAGCGAGTCCTTTTAGAGACTATAAAGTGATGCACTATTTCCTGCTGTATCCCTGGAGCCTGCCAAGTGCTGGGGGCTAAGCACATATTTGATGAATGAATGAATAAGCACAAAAGTATGTCCTAACAATAAGGAGTGCATCTCTCCGGGGTGACTACCCATTCCTTGGCTGATTTAACACAAGGTGGAGTCAGGAAATCCCGAGTTCTTGGTGTGCCTGCCTGGGCTGTCATGGACACTGGTTGAGTTCTGAGATGATGGTAGGGCTGGGCGTGGGCATAAGGGAGAGTGGATGTGGCACCTGAGGGTGTGGCCACACCTGGCTGCAGGGCAGGGCTTTTCCCACAGTCCCCTGCAGCGTCTTTGGAAGAGTGAAGGTTACCCTGCTAGGATGGCCACATCCATTCTTTTCTTCCTCCATGGTCAACCTATCGGCTTGTTCAGTTGACCGTCTCCAAAATATATCTTCTATCCCCTTACGTCCTTCTCACGCCCACCCGGCTGCTGCTCCCCCACTTCACCTGGGTCACTTCCATAGCCTCACAGCTGGAACATTACTTCTGCCTGTCTCTCCAGTACCCGCTCTCTGCGCAGTTGTCACAGGGAACTTTTAAAACACGTGTGCGATGGACGAGGCTTTCTGTCCAGCTCTTAGAGAGCTGTGCTTCTAAGATTTTAATGTATACCTGGGTCACGTGGGAAATTTGCTCAAATGCAGGTTACAATTCAGTGAATCTGAGATCGGACTTGAGAATGTGTTCCGACAAGCTCCAGGCAGTGCAGTGGCTGCTGCTCTTAGGCGCCTTAGGAATTACAATGACTTCGAGAAAAATTCAAACTTCCTTCCTGTGTCCTGCTGTATCTGGGCCCTGCCCAGCTGTGCCATGTGCCACGTCTTCTTCAGTCCCTGTCCTCTCCCATCATGCTGTACCTACGCTAGCCTTCGGTCCGTTCCTGGAGTCCGCCAAGTTGTTCCTGCCTTAGGGCTTTTGCACGTGATGTTCCCACTGCCTGGAATGTTCTTTTCCTGAAGCTCCACAGGGCTTGCTTATCTTTATTTAGACTTTAGTTCAAGGATCAGTTAGAGTACTTCTCTGACCACTTTATCCAATGAAGTACTTAATCCCTCAGGGACTATCAGCTATTTGCCTTTGAAAGTTTTCTTTTGAGCAAGAGAGTCAGAGACAGAGAGAGTGAGGAGCATCCCTAATAGGGTCTTGACCCCATGCTCCACTTCCAGTTTCAGCCAGCCCGAGAACATGGGCACGTGTGTGCCCAGCATACTCTGCGAGGTCCCAGACATGAACCCGGAATCTGCCCATCTGGTCAGCCTTACAAAGCGTGGGGCTTTTCCACTGCACCCTGGTCCAGCGCCTGTTTTGTTTTCACAGCATTTATTACTGTGACTTTATTTTGGTAATTTATTTCCTGACCTGTCAATTTCTTGCCTCCTCCCTCACATATGTTCCACACAGATAAGGACTTGGTTTCCTTCACTCTGAGCTGATCCCAGAGCCCGGCACCTGGTATGGACCCTTTTCAAATTTGTTGGCCCTGTCCGTGAACATGCTCCCACAGTGCTGTGGTGTGTCGATGCGTGTGGGGAGTCCACGCTGGGAGCATGTGAACGGACGTTCACAGAGTTCCCTGAGTCAGAGGGCAGGGAAGAGGGAGGGCAAGCTTTCATATTGAGGGTGCTGCAGAAGAAGTCTCGAGAAAGTGGACTTGACTTTGAATAGGAGAATCAATACATAATAAATCAATGAATCTGACTAGAAGAGATTCATTCTGGAAGGGGGGAAGAAAGTAACGAATATTTGTTAAATGAGTTACTCAGGCATTTGAGACAGTGCAAGTAAACACATAGGGGAATAACCAGATATATCAGATGGTTATTTTATGACCACTTTGCATAATTACCTGTTCGCCTCATAACACATTATCACGGGCTTGCAAATGAAGAGGTAGACATGGGATTAGGACATTTGCCCCAGTTCACAGAAGACTTGCCCAAGGTCATTCAGCAATTCAGAGACACGGTTGCTGAATTCTTTCTCCTCCTCCCCGCCTCCCTTTCTACACTAGATCTATTCAGAGTTGTGAACCCCACACTCCCTGTCCCCACCCCCGCCCCCGCCCCGCTCTATGTTGGGCCATACCCTTTCTTACCACCTGGTATGCTGGGCATGCTACTGATTTATCTGTCTGTCTTCTCTCAATAGAATATAAATTCTTTAAGGGTAGAGGTCTTTATTTTTTTCACTGTCGTCTTCCAGAGCTCAGAACAGGGCCTGCCACAGAGGCAGACATTAATGCGAAAGGGATGAAGAGGTGATTTAAAAATCATTGCTTTCTCCACCTCTGAGAGGCTGTTCTGTAAATGTGTGGTCACAGGACACTGCACTCTAGAAGGCTGGTCTTTTTGAGATCAACCGGGCAGGAATGCTGCAGCCTGCGGAATACTTTCCACAAAAGAAGGCCTGTGCGCACAGGCAGGACTGGAGGGTGACAGCAGAGTAGCCTGGAGCTGGTGTTTGTCTAGTCTTCAGCCCTGAGCGAGCCATCGTGGTGGCGTGGGTAGGTGTGGATGCCACAGGCTGCCAGTGGCCCTTCGCAGGATGTGGCTTCCCACATAAAGTGGCCCTGGAGGGAGACTGTGTTGACCAGGCCCCTGTGGCAATTACAAGCTTGATGGAAGTGCATAAATAGGCACTTAACAGGCGGTCTCTGGTGAACTGAGCAAGTCTGCTGCTTAAGGCGGGCGGCTCTGGCTGCTGGATGGATGGTGGTTCTGAACCAGCCAGGCTGAGCCACAGATGGTCCTGCACCATCATTCTCTGGCCGCCGACCTCCCTCTGCACCAAGGCTTCTCAAAGCGTGGTCCCCAGACCAAGAGCATCCGTACCGTCTCAGAACTTGCTATAAATGCAGATTCTCTGGCCCATCCTCTAGCCTACAGAATCAAAAACTACAGGGTGGGGTCCAGCATTCTGGAATCAACAAGTCCTCCAGGTGATAATCATGCACTCTCAGGTTGGAGAGTCATAGTTCCACTTTCTCTTTCCAGGCAGTTTGCAAGGGGTGGGGTGGTAGTTAGGGGTGGGTTAGCATAGCAGACAGATGTGGGTGATTCATAGGCACAGTGTAAGTGCAGGGAGTCCTGTTATAAGCTGAATAAGGATTGGATCAGCGATTCTTTTTTGTTTCTAATTTTGCCAGAGGGCGCATAAACTTAAACTGGGAGAGAAAGTGAGGATGGAGTACGGTCATGCTGCCATTCCTTCTCTTCCATTATCTCCTTCCTTTCTCCTTTAGGGATTTTGGGCATGCATGCACACATGCTTAGCATGTTTTTCAGGCCACTGGGTCTGGGACTTGAACTGCATAATCAGCCATGTGGGACGTGGATGAGTGATCTTTCATCAAAGGAACTTCCTCATATTTCAGGAAATCTTCAGAGGAGGGGTTAGTTTGCAAAAGCTTTTTTTTTTTTTTTTTTTAATTTTTGCCATAGGGCACATGTGCTCACTAGAGAGAGAGACATTGAAAAGGAAAGTGAGAAATCACTCCCACTCCGACAGGAGCGATGGCTGCACTGCAATCCCTTCTCCTCCATTCTCCTTTCAGGATTTTGGGCACACATGAATGTGTGTCCAGTGTGATTTTCAAGCTGCCCGATCCGGGACTGGAAGTGTGGTCAATTATGTGGAAGTCCAGTGCCTTAACCACTATACCAGCTGATGTCTTCTCATCCTGGCAAAAGCTTATTTTAAAGTTATCATAGTCTTGTTTTTTAGACCTGATATTTTAAAATATCAATTGATGTTAAAAGAAGGTGTAATATAAACTGCCACCTAGTACTGATTGTTTCAGTGTCTTTAGTTCAAGTGGGAATATAATGCTGAGGTCCTACCTTCTAGCCAATCTTCATTTTCATCCTAAAAAGGAAATCTACCGGGACCAGCATATAGTGTAATGGTTACGTTGCTGAACTCCTACATAGTTGACTGTGGTTCGAGTCCTGGACTGGCTGGCGGTTTGACTTCTCGCTTTCTGCCTCTCTGTCTCTCTGTCGCTTGTATGTGCCCCCAAAATCTCTCCCCGTCAAAAAAACCTATCTGTCTACCTATGTGGACACACCTGCCCCTACTAAGTGCCCAGGCCTCAGCCGGCTTGAGGAATAAGAACAGTGAGGTGTAGGACCTGCCTAAAAGGACTCATAAATGGGGTTGCTCAGTTGTATGAAGCCCCCACTGTGTGCCACGCACTGCATTTGGCTCTGTGAAGAGGCACAAGATAAGTTAACCAGTGACTTCTGTAATCAAGGAACCAGTAAAAAATTCAGGAGACATTCCTTCCAGTTTGCAGTTGCTGGAAGTATGGAGGTGTGGGACCTTTGATCAGAGTCTTGGTTTTCAGTTTTGCCAGATTATAGAACATACCAGGTGAACTGATGGACTCCCAGGGGTAACAGGTGGAGTGGGGCTTGAATGTTGGGTTAGGAAGAGCAGAGCAAACATGAACCCCTGGCTAGCAGTATTGCTCCCCTGCCCAGTCCTGGGTCCAAGGCCATATGTAGATCGAGGTTCCACGGTGACAATTGCTAACTTTTATCTAGTGACGACACGTCAGTAATCAGTCTAGATACTGTACATACATTAGCTCATTCGTTACAGGAACCCTATGAGAGAGGTACTATTATCACCCCACCCGACTGACAAGGAAACGCACTCAGGAAAGCCAACTCGTCCAAGGTCACACACCAGGCAGTGGTGGTTTCAGAATTTGAACCCAGGCTGTCTGCTCTAGAGCGCTACGAAGCCCCAGACAACCAGCGTGCTGCCCTGTGTCTCAGCTGGCCTGTGGGTTGTAGATGGGAAGGGGTGGGACGCTTATTTTGGTGGGTAAATGGGTTGCAGAGGAAGCGCTTTCATCTTTCTCTATGCCTGAGCATTCCCTTGGCATAGACAATCCAGAGTACAGTGCTATGTGAACCAGTTGCTAGAAAAGTACTTCAAGCCCCTTCCCACTAGATGGCGGCCCCTAAACCCACCATAAATTGTGGAACCTCCACTGTCCCCATCTTCCAAGGCTGAGCTACAGCTGAGGAGCTGCAAGACGCACACTCTCCCTCGTCTCCGCCCCGGCCCGCCCCGCCCCATCCGGGGGTCTTGGGAGCTCCTAGGCTGGGGGCGGGGGGACGAGGCTCCCACGACTCCGTGGGTTCGGGGGCAGGAGTCGGCGCCGAGCAGCCCCTCCCGGGCGCCAAGGCGGAGCCCCGTAGCACCGCTGGTGCCCGCGGGCGCAGAGGGCCGGGAGCGCCGCGGGAGGAGCTGTGGGGACCCGAGGGTGCGGGCCGGGCGGCAGGTGCGCGGCGCGGACTACAAGTCCCAGCATGCCCCGCCGCCCTGACCCGGCCCCCGCTGCCGCTTAAAGGCTCCGGGAGCCTCAGCCGTCGGGTCGCCGCGGCTTTCGCTTTGCCGCGGCGGCTGGGCCGGCTGGCGGAGCGGGTGGAGCGGGCTCGGCGGCGGGCTCTCGAGGCGTGCGGCTCGGGCGCTCCTCGACCAGTCCTCCTTGCTCGGGGACTCCCTGCCGAGGTGCCCGCGCCCCGGGCTCCCCGCCTCGGCCCCCAGTGGCCCCGATGCCGAGGCATGGATAGAACGGCGCTGCGCGCGGCGGCGATGGGGGAAAAGAAGGAGGGCGGCGGCGGGGGGGACGCGGCGGCCGCCGAAGGGGGCGCCGGGGCCGCGGCCAGCCGGGCGCTGCAGCAGTGCGGGCAGCTTCAGAAGCTCATAGACATC
The DNA here is from genome assembly GCA_026018925.1 of Tupaia tana. Taxonomy (NCBI): domain Eukaryota; kingdom Metazoa; phylum Chordata; class Mammalia; order Scandentia; family Tupaiidae; genus Tupaia; species Tupaia tana. The sequence continues at coordinate 23,978,097 of JAKSZU010000011.1, read as the reverse complement.
TCCATCGGCAGCCTGCGCGGGCTGCGGACCAAGTGCGCGGTGTCCAACGACCTCACCCAGCAGGAGATCCGGACGCTGGAGGTGAGGGGCCGCGGCGACGCAGGGCGGGGACTCGGGTGGCCGGAGGAGAGGCCCGGCACCTCCCTCCGTGCCCTAGTCACTCCTCGAGCCGGGTCACCCCCTTTTAGGCTTCCTGTCGCACTCGCTGATGCGGCAGCCAGAGGACCCAGGACCAGTCCTCACCTTGGACAGGATGGGGAAGGGGTGGGAGGTAGGAACATGGAGGGGTGCTCCAGGAGCCGGTGGGCGGGGCGGGGCGCACGCGGATGTCCCCCTGCTTCCCTCTTTCCGCCCCCACCCCATTTCCACTTGCGGGGCCGCAGGACTCATTCTGCCACTGAGTCACACGCTGGACTTTTCCCGGTGTGACTAGCGGAGCAGCCGTGGGCTGGGGCGACCGGGGACGTCCCTCAGAAGTGTGAGCGCAGGCCTGCGCCCTGTCCCCTGTCTTCCCCTGGCGCCCCAGACTCGGTCTTGTTCCTTCCTTTCCTGTCCTCCAGGTCTCGTCTGCCGCTTTTCAGAAAGTGTTTGCTGAAACTGCATTTTTGCTGTTCAGGCGTTTGATGCTTTCCTTTCGCGCTGCCATAGCGTGTCACTGTTCAAAGTGTAATTACCCATTGACCCCCTCTTCCTCCATTGGATTTTGGCTTAGAAAGGATTATGCTGGAGAAGGAAGCCTTTGGTGGAAAGATGACACTATTTAAGAGGTTCTGGTGGAGACAGCCTGGAGTGTAAAGAAAAAAATAAGATGTGTGGGCCCTTGTCTCTCAAATCATAGCTGCGAAGTGCGGTATGACAAGGCAAGGAATTTGGGTTGTTGGGTTCTCAGAAGGGAGACCCTCTCCCCATACACAATAGAAGGAAACCAGGGCTTCCCAACTTGCTTTGTCCAGGGACTAGAATGACTGCGAAAGTCCAGGGATCAGTTAATAGTTATTTTGTCTTGAGGAAGGGGCCTCTCACCACCTTGCATTGCCACATCTGGCCTTCTGCAGATCCGGGGCTGTTTTGTTTTATTAATCCTCAGTTTCTCACCTCCCCCTTTCTTACTGCTAATTGCCTGTGCCAGCTGTCATCAAGCCAGCCGGTGATTGTGGTAATTATTACAAGACCAATCCTCTCTCCACACACACCGCAGTCCTGAATCCTTGTTTGATCCAAAATGCTGGATTTAAAATCCAGCAGTTTTATTTTCTTAAATGCTACAAAGCCAGGGACATTGGAAGAATCCACTCAGTGCTGGCTATCGTTATTTTTTTTTTTTTTATTATAGTCACTATAGCAGTACTGACCGGGCTTTGCTTACAAAACAAACCCACAAACCCCCCCTACCCTGGCCTTTCTGCAGGAGTACTGCTGTTTTCCACGGGGCAAGAGAAACTAATTTCTTGAACACCACTGCGTGTTTGCCCAGCAAAGTTCAGTTTTTAAGCCACACAATAGGGGCCTGTATGGCTTAGTTCCGGAAGGAGGGGTCGCGTCCTGCAGTGTGTGTCTGACTGGCCTGCGGTGATGTTGGGCTGACAGAATACTGTGTTGGCCTCTGGCAGATTGTCCCCATGTCGCTCGGAGGTGCTCTTGGTTGTATGTAGGAGGACAGTTTGCTGTTCATTTTCTGGAAATGGCTCTTTCCAGCTCCAGGTACCCCTCCTCTCGGAGTCTCTTTTGGATGAGGGCGAGGCATCATGACACCCCAAAGCATCCAGCTGTTTAAGTCTGGGCTGGTTTGTTCAGGGGCCTTCCCTCCAGAGTATGTGTTTGGATGGTCTGCTCTGGCAGCTAGAAACCCCTCTGAAGGCCCTGAGGGAGCTGCAGTGTGGATGAAAATAAGAACACCCAGCTCCCTGTTCTTTGTGCTCTGATGTGGATTCAGGTTCACCCTACTCTCTGAGAAGGCAGGAACTAGGTGTGTTTCGGAGATGGGAATTTAGACCTCTTAAACTGCCCGCAGCAAGTGTGGTAGCTTTAGCCTCCTCGCCTGCAAAATACGGAGGTGGGAGTGGAGCTCTGAGGGCTCTCCGAGCTCTAACTTCTGTGTTTTAACCAAGGAGACTTAGTTGGCTTGAATCTGAATGTTTGTGTTGTTTATATACATACTTATGTTTAAGAATATCCCTGTTTGAGGGTGGTTTGAAAACCCAGATGTACAGACTGATAAGGAAGGAGGAGAGTTTATGACTAATAGAATCTTTATGGTGACCAGCAGACGGCATAATGGTGACGTCGCTGGACTCCCACGTAGCTGACCATGGTTCAAGTCCTGGACCTGGCAGATTAAAACTCTCACCAGGCATGTGCGCGTGCATGTGTGCCCAAGATCCCAAGAGGAGAATGGAGAAGAGATTGCTGTGTGGCCACCCCCCCTCCCCGGGGGTTGATTTCTTGCTTTGCGTCTCTCTGTCTCTCTGGCGAGTGCATGTGCCTTATAGCAAAAATCTCTCTCTCACAAAAAAAAAAAAAAAAAAAAAAAAGAATCTTTAGGATAGGAGCAATGTGTTGACCAGAAGGCCCAGGGCTTTGAACTGGGCCTGAGTTCTGTCTGTATGACCTTGTGCGAGTGCTGTGACTTCTGAATCTCAGCTTCCCTGTCTGTAAAATGGGGATGAGACTGCTCAGACCTGTAGTGTTTTTGTGAGTCTGTCAGTCCGTGGCCTTGAACTTCCAAAAGATTGTGCATGGAGATTTTCCCTGGTAGGTCCAATGACATTCATGCCCATGCCACTGTCAGGGAATGTGCTCCCACAGCTGGCTCTCATTTTCTGGAGGTGGTGACACAGGCCAGGAAGCATTCCCAGCTAGTGAGTGGGGGCACACCCCCTCAGCATGTGGAGGGCCAGGCGTCCACTCTGACTTTCCTTCCTGTTCTGCAGGCACCTCAGCACACACTCGGACCCTCCTTAAATGAGCACTTAATGGAAAAGCAGCACATGCGATGTCCCCAGAAGTCCCTGGCCAGGGTTGGGCACCTGTTGCCCAGGATTCTGGGTTTGACGGTGTGAAGGGTTGAGTGTGCCCAGCTGCCTGCCGATGCCATTTCTCTGTGTTGTGGTCCAGCTTGGGTTGAAAGGGGTGGAAGGAGCCAGGGCTTGACGGCTGCCTCCTGTCTGTCGGCCGTTTGTTAGACCCTTCTCAATCTGCTAAGGTGTCCTGGAGATCCGTGAACCTTCTCAGACACATACACATAGTTTTCTTTCTTTCTTTAGTAGAGGGTGTGCTTGCTAGAGAGAGACAGAGATAGAGGGAGAGGAGAAAGCACCCCCCGTAGGAGATGGCCACACTGCAATCCTTATCCTACACCTCTCCCTCCTTTCAGAATTTTGGGCACTCATGGCTGTAGTGTTTCTCAAACCGCTGGGTCTGGGACTTGAACTGCACAGTCAGCTTTGTGGGATCCAGCTGCTTTAACCACCATGCCACAGAGCTGGCCCCACATTTTAAATCGCTAAATAGAAAAAGATGGAGATACAATCTGAAACCAGAGATTGAGTCTGTAAACAGCATGGTGAGGCCACTTCATCCCAGCAGAACCCGTGCCCTGTCTCCACCAGCCCCTCCCAGGGGTCTGAGAATTCCACCATGGCGAGTGGAGCGTTCTCATCCCCCAGAGTGCTCAGGGGGGCACGCGGCCTGTCTCACAGCTGGGCCTGGAGCCTCATGCCAGTCGGTTTGTTCCTTCAGCCGTCCCTCCTCTGTGGGTCGTATCTGCCTGGTGCTGGGGGGGCAGTTGTGTACAAAAGCAGACACTCCTGCTTCCTTGTCACAAGTCACATCGTGTAACTTGCCCTTTCCTACCAGCCTACTAATACTTTCCAGAGACAGGAAGTGCCCGACCTGTGCTTAGAGATAGAGAAAAATCCTTCCTAAGCAAGCTGACCTGGAAAAAGGGGTTCCCCAAAGGCCCTGGCCCATAAGGCCTTGCTGGGGAGGGGATGCTGGGGAGCTGGGGTGGTGTAGTCTCTGGGATGGGTGGATGCCCTCCTGGTCTTTGGGCTTTAGGGGCTCATTCAGTTTAACAGGGAGCCAGGCAGGGAAACGGCAGTGAGAGTGCCCAGGGGGAGCCCCTGCGTGGGAATCTGACTGACCAGTTGGCAAGCCCAAAACCTTGTGGGTTTTTTGTTTGTTGGCTTTTATGAAGTTTATTTCTTTCTTTCATGAGAGTGAGAGACACAGAGAGAAAGACAGGGACTCTTGATAGGGTTTTCTGCTGCGATCCCCCTAGCCTTCCTGTGCGCCCAGCGTATACAGGTTGACCAGGGAACTGAACCTGCGATCTCCCATACAGATCTAGCTTCACTTGAGCAGTGTGTTACTTCAGTGTCACCGAGATCGACTGCAAGCCTTCTGCTTTGATGGGAGATATTTTCAGAGTCCCAGACATAGCCGAGGCAGAACCTGGCTCTCCTCCCCCACACCCACCCCCAGTGTGGCATTCTGTGCTTTGGCCCGGCTGCCCTGGTTTGGACATGCTGCCTGAGCCACTGTGGCCATCCCTGAGGGGTGCAGGGCTGTAGTACTGTCCCTTGGTGTCCACTTTCACCTTGACAACTTTTTCCTGGTCCAGTCTACTTCTGGAATATTCCTTGGAGGTGACCTGGAAGGGAGGACCCACCCTTCCCTGAGGCCATGAGCCTGAGGAGGGCTGGGTGATGCTGGACTGAGACCTTAGATCTGCAGCCCATGGTAGTGTGTGTGCGCGCAAGGAGGCCTTGGTTTGCTTCCTGGGGACACTGACCAGAATGCCTCCGCCCCTTCAGGGCTGCTGCTTCTCCAAGTGGCCTGGGAAAGTGGCATTCCACACGTCAAGGATCCTGGTTCTGCCTACTAGCTGTGATCTGGGGAGGGACCTTGCAAAGGCGCTGGCCCATGGTAGCAGTGTTTGTGATAGTGGAGGAAGTAGCAAAACCTCTGGCCAAGTTTTTTTAAGCTATGCTTTTGAAAAAGGACAGGCTTTCAGAATAGGCTGGTTAGAAAAGCTGCACAGATGTCTTTGGGGTCATGAGAATGACTTGCTGAAGAGAGGGCAGATGTGGAAGAAGCTTCCTTAGTCACCCGCTCTGTGCTGAGCTTTCCACTAGGGTCTTGGCCTCTTTGGCCCCATTTAACACTCCCAAAAGCCCTGTGAGGTTTTACCCTCATTCTGCAGGTGAGGAAACTGTGGCTCAGTGGGATTATGAGGCTGTCTGAGTTAGTAGGTGCTTGAACTTGAGTTGACTGGTGTTCAGAATCCAGGGTCTGAACTGCTTCTAGACACCGGGTGGGGGAATTCTGGTCAAGGGCATGGCTGCTGAGACCATGAAAGTGGCCAGTAACATAAAGGACCAGCCCCAGGGCATTTGGTGACTCAACTGCAGATTATTGGGAGGTGGTAGCCACCCCGGGCCGAGGATGCAGCATGGGGCTGCTTCCCTAATGTCCAGCCCAGCACATCCTCAAAGACGGGTCTCTGTCCGCACGCTGTGATGCAACCAGCTCTGTACTTGTCTCGTTCTGAGAAACGAGAAGCTGTGTCGAGATCGGAGTACTCATAATTGTTTTAACGTCCACCTGCCTTATTCTTCCTGAACGATTCCTCTTTATCTCTTCCCTTTCTACTTTGAATGAATGATCATGATATTGTTCAGTTAAAAAAAAAAAAAAATACAAGATGGATGGCAACGTAAACCACCCAGAATGCTACTTCTCTGAGTTAATTCTTGTGGACATTTTGCTGTAGATTCTCCTAACTTGTGATTGCCTGTATTTGCATACAAACGTACGTGTGTGTGTATGTGTGTGTGTGGTGTGTGTATTTCTGGAGCATACCACGTGTATTGCCTTCTAAGTGTCTTCTGTACACCTTTGCACGTATCCACACGCACCCTCACCATTAGTAGCTGATTCTGTGGTCATTCCATGACATTGAGGCAGTTTGCAAGGGCTTGCTTTTGTAAGCCATGCTGCAATGAAGATCTTCCTAGGAGTGGAATTTGTTGGGTTCAAGTGTATGAACACACTGAATGTCTGTCCTATTCAAAATCTGTAGGGCATAATATATTCCCTCTTCCCCAGCAGGAATGCCAAGTTTTATAAAATGGCAGGTTTTATATATTTAGCTCTTTGCCACTGCGTCTGCAGCCACACTGAAGTCCAGGAATTTAAACAGGAGCTTTATGGCTGGGGTTCTGGGATATATTGTTAGAAATTGTGGGTTCTTTTTGGTGGTCGGAAAAGTCATGACACATTTTTGCATGGAACAATACATCATGACTTTTCTGACAACCCCATAGTTTTGTGGTTGCTGTGTCTGAGGTTCTGGGTTACGTGTTGAGGATTGAGGGGGGAATGGGGTCTAGTTTCTGGTTTTTTTTTTTCCCTTCAGGTTTTTGCCATTGGCTGTGTGCACTTGCCAGAGAGAGACAGAGAGAGACAGAGAGAGAGAAAGTGAAAAATCATCTCCTGGGGGGATGGTCATGCTGCAATCCCTTCTCCTCCTGGGATCTTGGGCACACATACATATGCACTTGGCGTGATTTTTAAGCCACCAGGTCCAGGACTCAACCACATTTGTGGGAGTCCAGAGCTTTAACCACCATGCCTCCTGCTGGCTCTGTGGGGTCTAGTTTTGTGGCTGTCTGCAGCAAAGGGGTGTGGAGCTTGGGCTGACCAATTAGAAGAGGGACCTTTCGTGGCTCTACGACAGCAGAGCACTGAGCTGGGAGTCAGACCTGGGCACCACATCTTTAATGAGACATGCTACTGCCTTGAGCCTGCCAATCCCTTTTATGCTGGCAGGTCTTGCCCTCAAGGAGTTTCCTGCAGGAGAGTTTGCTTTCTCAGCTCTATCCCAGTGTCTTAAGGACCCTAGGGAATGGAGAGATTTTAAATGGAGAGCCCTTCAAGGTATCTTATGGGTAGGCCTTTTTGGGAAAGGTATTTGTTCAGCCCGAATGGACTGCTTTGAATCTTGGACCCTGCTTCTCATTCTTTCCCTTAATGATCCCCTGCAATGGTGAACCAGCAGTTAACGTAATGGCTATGTCGCTGGACTCCCACATAGTCGACCGCGGTTCGCGTCCCGGACCTGGTGGCTTAAAACTCATGCTGGGCGCGTGTGCGTGCGTGCCCAGGATCCCGAGAGGAGAAGGGATTGCGGTGTGACCATCCCCCCTGGGGGGTGATTTCTCGCTTTCTGTCTCTATGTCTCTCTCTGTCTGTCTGGCAAGCGCACGCGCCCTATAGCGAAAAAACCTCTCCAAAAAAAAAGATCCCCTGCAAGTTAGGTGGGGAAAACCTGATTAAGATTTGGGGGCCAGATCGTGATGTAGAGGCAGAACGAGATGCTCTGTGAGGCTGATGTACATGGGAAGGTTCTGGGTTCATGTCCGAGATCTCCTTGAGTTCTCTGGACACATGCATGCCCATGATCTGGGGCTGGCTGAGGCTGAGGGTGGATCATGGCATCAGGACCCTAGTGAGGGTCCACCTCTCTCATTTTTTTTTGAGAGGTTTTTGCTATAGGGCACATGCACTTGCCAGAAAGAGAGAAACAGAAAGTCAGAAATCACCCCAGGGGGATGACTACGCTGTAGTCTCTTCTCCATTCTCCTCTTGGGATCTTGGACGCGCATGCACATGTACCCGGCGTGAGTTTAAGCCACTGGGTCCGGGACTTGAACTGTGGTCAACTACATGAGAGTCCAGCAACATAGCCATTACGCCAACTGGTGGTCCCCTTTTTTTCTTTTTCTTTATCTTTCCTTTTTTTTTTTTTTGAGGGTCCTCCTCTCTGTCTTTTTTACTCACTAGAAAGAAAGAAACTTAGAGAACAATTTTGGTGTATATTTCATGATCCATTATCGTTGTTTTCAATGTCAAGGTAGTGTTATAAATCCTTTACAGTTGCCTCCAGAAAATGTGCCTTTTTTGCGTAGTGTCTTTGTGTCTATCTTGGCTTTCTCCCAGAGTCCAGATGCAAAGGTGAACTATGAGGACAGCTATTCTGATTAGAAAAAACCCCAAAACTTTGTCATTTAATTCCAGGCATGACTATTTCTCATCTGCATTGAAAAAGTCTCTGTTCAAACTGCTGCCACCCGTAAACCTATATATTTATATACAGTATTTCTGTGTTGTCCTGGCATTGGTGGGTGGCAGTGGGTTTTTAACTGGGTGGATTGCCTTTCCAGATAACAGAGCCATAGTCAACCCACTTGCTTGCTGTTTTTCTCCCTCCTTCCATTTTTTCCTACTCTCAGAATAATTGCAAGAATGAATTAAAACTTGTGTTTAATTTTTATGTTTTGTTTTAAAAAAAGGAAAAGTGTATACAGTATGTGAGCTACACCAGCCATGATTAGAAAGATAACTTTACAGGACCAGCAGGTAGCATGGTGGTTAAGGTGTTGGACTCTCACATGGCCAACTGAGGTTTGAATCCCAGACCCAGTGGCTTGAAACATGCTTGGGCGGATGTGCATACATGCCCAGAATCCCGAGAGGAGAATGAAGAAGGGACAGTGGCGCGGCTATCTCCTCTGGGGGGTGATTTCTCGCTTTCCTTCGCTGTGTTTCTCTTTGTCTCTCCAGAGAGTGTATGTGCCCTCTGGAAAAAGGAAAAAAAAAAGAATAACTTTACATACAGCATCAACTATAGAGTTGTATTGGCAGTATATTGATCATGAAGGCTTTTGCTTTCTGCAACTCTGATGAGATAAGCTGTCCATAGGGTGCTGGTCTTTCTTCCTCAGGTACCTGGAGATTTTGAGTCCCAATTTAGCAAATTAGTTGGGGTTTAGTTTTAATAATGAGCAGGATTGGCTTTAGTCAAGATGATAAGAAACAAAAGTTACAGGTACTCTTTAAAGAGTTTTTTAGGGACCAGTAGTTGGTGTAATGGCTATGTCATAGGACTTGACTGCAGTTCGAGTCCCGGACCCAGTGGCTTAAACTCACACCCGGCGTGTGTGCGTGCATGCCCAAGATCCGAAGGGGAGAATGGAGGAGAAGGAATTGCAGTGTGGCCATCCCCCCTGGGGGGTGATTTCTCACTTTCTGTCTCTCTGTCTCTCTCTGTCTTTCTGGTGAGCACATGCGCCCTATAGCAAAAACCTCTCCAAAAAAAAAAAAGTATTCTGAATGCTTCTACTCATTAGGCAATATCTTGAGGATCCCAGAAGCCCTGAACCTGGGACCCCTGAAAGGTCTTAATGCAGCCTTTACCACAGGGCAAATGCAGGACACTTCTGTGAAAGGAGGGCTTCGCGGAGTTGAGGATGTGCTGAGTCAGCTGTGGTCCTCCTGGAGAGCCCTGAGGATGCAAATTTGTGTCCTAAAAGCTCTAATAAGTCCTGTGGCAAGGGCTCTAAAGTTTATTTGTCCAGAGAATTTTTTCCCTACTGAACATAGTGAGGGAAACACGAGCCTTAAACCACGAGCAGGGAGAGATAAGAAACTGTAGGCTGTTTCCGCTACCGTTGTTTTAATGTTTTTATGAAACCGAGGTTGCATTTGGAATTCCAGGGAAAATCGGCGGGGGGGCGGTTTGAGGAGAGACTGGTGTCCCTAGACTTACCCAGCCTTGAGAAGGTGCCTTTTGTCAGGGGGTCACCTTACAAAGGGAGGCTGAGTATCTTCTGGGCACTGCACTAGCTTTAAAGACATCTTTCCCTTGATCCCTTTGGTAAGAGAAGGAAACGTGCCTGAGAGGCCTGCCTGCCTCCTCCTGGCCCCGGGTGTGCTTAGCCTGGTGCCAAGGGCAGGCGCCACGCAGGGTCTCCCTGTACTCTCCTGATCCGGTTGGTGGGCAGAACCCATCCCAGAGAATTACAGATGGCTGTGGGTGTGCAGGAGCCAAGGGCTGGAGCGGAGGGGAGGAGGGGAAGGGCTGGGCTGCCGGCTCAGAATGCCTTTTCAAACAAAAAAGGAAATACTGGCTCTGAATGGAAAGGAAAGGAAGCGGCTTCCTGTTTCTGCTGGTGGCTTTTTAAGAGGAGGAGCTCTTTCTGCCCCTGGGCCTGCAGAGGCCCCTGGAGGTGTACTAGAGACCAGGCTCCCACCACTGCCAAGGGTTTTAGGAATGGAGTGCTAGTTCCCCCCGTTTTGTTGTCCCCAGACCACTGAGTCAGATGGCTGTGTGGTTCCCACATCCAGTATCTATACCTGTTACAAAACGGAGGTGGCAGAACAGCTGCCTTTGCCTTTTCTGTGAGCTCTGTGCCTGACCCCTCACCCGCCCCTCTGTGGGAGCTTTACCTGGCGTTCACTGCAGCCTTGTGAGGAGGGTCCTCTCCTTATCCCCATTTTTCAAATGAAGAGTTTGAGCTACAGAACCGGCTGGGTGACTGGCCCAGAGTCACATAGCTCTGGAGAGACCGAGTTATGACTTGAACTTGGTTAGTCTTTTCTTAATTTCTAGGCTTTTTTTTTTTTTTTTTTTTTTTTCCAGTTTGCCAGAGGACATGTGCACACACTAGAGGGAGAGAGGAAGAGAAAGAGAGGGAGAGGGAGAGAGAGAAAGTGAGAAAGCATTCCCCATGGGGAATGGTCATGCCGCAATCCCTTCTCCATTTCTTTCTCCTTTCAAGGTTTTGTGCATGCACGCTCACGTGCCAGGTATATTTAATTTTTCCCCCTTAAAAAAAGAAATATTTACTTACTTAATTGTATTATTATTATTGTTATTATTTTAATTTGCTCTAGGGCATGTATGCTCAGTGGAGAGAGTCAGAGAGAGAGGGAAAGTGAGAAAGCAAGCCACTGTATCTGGGACTCGAACCATGGTCGGCCATCTGGGAGTCTCTGTGTCCTATGAAACAAATAACCAAATAAACTTAAGAACACACATAGAGGGTTAGCAGATGGCATGGTAGTTAAGGCACTGGCCTCCCACATGGCCAACTACAACTACTTCAAGTCCCAGACCTGGTGGCTTGAAAATCACACCGGGCACGAACGAGTACATGCCCAAAATCTCAACAGGAGGGTGGAGGAGAGGGAACTGCGGCATGGCCATCCCCCCTGGGGTGATTTCTCAATTTCCCTCTCTCTCTCTCCAGTGAGTGCATGCACCCTATGGTAAAAAAAATAATAATAAAATTTAAAACACACACAAAATGTCCCCAAGGCTATATCCCCCAAAACAGCCACCAATCAGAGACCCCAGTCTGGCAAGAATGGGGCAGGATGGAGTGGGGCGGCTCCATCAGAAGGGGCTTTCCCATGTCGATTTCTCAGGCTCATTTCCCATCCGTGGGTGCCTAGACACTCATACCTGCTAGCAGCCGCCCCACATCTGAGCTGGCAACCTCAGTTCTCAGGCCGCCTTTCCTGGCAGAGGTCCAGCGTGCCCCCAAGCTGGCCAGGACTGTTTCAGTACCCCAGCGCAGGGTGGAAGCACAGAGCACAGCACCGTGCAAATGGAGGAACGGTTCCTAAGTCCTTACACACCTGGGGCAGAGATGAGTCATCGCCAGCCTGCTGCACCTCCATTCCCACCTCACTAGCACCTGCTATGAGTCTGCTGGGCCCCAACTCCCCCGTGAAGCTATGCTGACCCTGATATCCCAGAACAGTGCCTGGTACATGATGCGGGGAGAAGGAATCCTATTTTTTTAACATTAAGTTATTTTTTTTTCCTTTTTTCAAAGATTTATTTATTTAATTTGTTATTATTATTTATTTTTTTTAATTTGACCGAGGAGAGAAAGGGAAAGTCAGAAAGCAAGCCACCAGGTCCAGGACTTGAACCATGGTCAGCCATGTGGGAGTCCAGCACCTTAACCACCATATCACTTCCCAGCACCAGGAATCTGTTGAATCTGTACGTTAATTCTCTCCTGGGGCCCAACTTTAGGGAAACAGCCCCGAGGCCCTGACTAGCCTTCTGACCTCACAGTTGACCCAGTCCCCCTCCGGCTGAGTTCCAGGCACACCAGCCTCCCTTCAGGCCTTGAACAAATCAAGCTGGCCCTGCTCCAGATTTGCACATGCCGGTCCCTCTGCCTGGAACACCATCCGAGATTGCAGTGGCCTTCTCACATTCTAAGACCCAGATCCAACTTGATTTTCTCAGGGAAGAAAGCATCTCCTGAACACTCAATCTAAACTAGTAACCTTGTCCCCACCTGTCACTCTCTACCCAACTCCTCTCTGTCTACTGCTTGTTGATGAGTGTTCTCTGTCCACTGTAGGAGCAGCTGTCTTCTTCGCTGCTCTTTCCCCATGCCTAAAACAGCACCTGGCACACGACAGATGCTCAGCAGTCACCAAGTGAGCATGGTTGTTAAGGCAGCTGGATCCCACATGGCTGACTGCATGTTCAAGTCCCCAACACGGTGGCTTAGAAGCCATGAGCATGTGTGCCAAAAATCCTGAGAGGAGAAGGGATTGTGGTGTGAGAAATCATCTGTGAGAAACCATCCCCCCTCCTGGATGATTTCTTACTCTTTCTCTCTTTTTCTCTCTTTCTCTGGTGAGCACATGTGCCCTAAAGCAAAATCAAATAAAAAGACAGGAGAGAGAAATAACAAATTCAACATGGGGGCTGAGATGACAAGATCAAAGAATACAAATTTAAAACGGGAGGCAGCAGGCGGGAAGGGGGGAGAAGAACAGCACAAAGGCTAAAACGGATGGCTTAAAAAAAAAAAGGCCATTTAACTACTAGAATTGTTAAGATAGCCATCATTCAAAAACAGTGTAAAACGGAGACAAGTTGAGCAACTCCTATCACACACAGAAAGCTCCATGCTCTTTGACCCAGTAATTCCATTCCTGGGAATTATCCCACGGAAATGAATTCAGAATAGGAACGAAAATGAAGAGGCGCCTGCGTGAAGGCGATTCCAGGCACACTGTTTACAACAGCAGAATCTGGAAACAACCGAGATGTCCAACAGGGGAAAGGCGTGGCCAGAACAGCACAGCCGCTGGCGCAGTGTCATGCAGACATCATAATAAAATGACCGGGACCACGGAAAAGCGTTTCAGAGTAATGCTCGGTGATGGGTTCAAATACTGACTTCCTTCTCAGCACGAGGCTCTGCTCAGAAACACCTTCCGTATCTTGGTAACTCCTCACAACAGTCCCCAGTCAGGGCCAGCGGTGGCCTCACAGTGAAGGGAACTGGACCCCGCACGGTGGATCGCACGGTTTGATCCTGGCCCTGGTGGCTTTTGGGCATGAGTGCATGCGTGTCCAAGATCTCACTAGGGTGGAGACATGGAGAAGGGACTGTGGTATGATCACGCCCTGCTAGGAGGTGCTTTCTCCCTCTCCCTCAGTCTCTCTGGTAAACACATGTGCCCTCTGGCAAATTAACAACAAAAGATTAAAAGCAAGCAAATAAACAAACAGAAGTCCAAAACTGACCTATGCGTATCCCCTTTTGTTTTTCTTTTCTTTTTTTTTTTTTTTTTGGAGAGGTTTTTGCTATAGGGTGCATGTGTTCACCAGAAAGACAGAGAGAGACAGAGAGACAGAAAGCAAGGAAACACCCCGCAGGGGGTATGGCCATGCTGCAATCCCTTCTCCTCCATTCTCCTCTTGGGATCTTGGGCACACACGCACATGCACCTGGTGTGAGTTTAAGCCACCGGGTCCGGGACTCGAACCACAGTCAACTACATGGAGTCCAGCGACATAGCCATTCCACCAACTGCTGATCCTGATTATCCCCTTTTAACTAACGAATAATCTGAAAGTCAGGCCAACCAATGCCATGGTGGTTAAGGCAACTGAATCCCACATGGCAGACCGCACAGTTCAAGTCCTAGACCTGACAGCTTGAAAAACACAGTCAGCAAGTGTACGTGTGTGCCCCAAAATCCCAAAAGGAGACATGGAGGAGAAGAGATTATGATGTGACTATCCCCCACAGCGGGTGCCCTCTCATGTTCCCTTTTTCCCTCTCTCTAGCTCTCTGCAGGGTGCACACGTGCCCTCTGGCAAAATATAAAAAAGAAAAAAAAAACAGGTTCAGAGAGCTAAGGACTTTGCCCAAGGTCACCCAGCTGCAAGTAATGGACAGGCTGTGACCATGTCACTGTCACTCCAGAGCTCATGCACACCCTGACATCCCTACCCAGTGTTTTCTAGGTGGTCCTTTCTGGTAGGTAGTAAGATGGCGCTCATGTTGGGAAGGCTAAAATCAGAGACCTGGAAGAGCCAGTGAAAGTGACACAGCACCTGAGAAACACTTCGTAAGAGAATTGAGGAAGAAAAAAAATAGAGAGAGAATCTCCTTGGCTGGGCTCAAGAGACCACAAAGAAAGAAAGAAAGGAGAGAGTGAGCAGTCCAGAGCAAACTGCGAGAAGGACTGAGCAGAACCCAGAGACAGAACAAGGGCAAGGAAGCCCCGTGCTGGCCTAGATCCGGTTTACAGACCGGAACCACAGAGACGCCTATATTCGTCGACACTGTTCTCCGTGGCCCAGACACGCTCACTCATCTCCTGACGGGGAGGAAGGCAGTAAGGAGAAGCTGGAGGGGAGATACCAGAGCTGTGTCAAAGAGCAGGTTGGAAACCAGGAGGGTCACAAGGTGACCGCCAGGTCTGGAGGCACTGCCTCGCTAAAGACCCTCAGCTCTATCACGAGCAGGGTGGTGGGAATTAGGAAGGCACCACGCCATCTAAGAACAGGTTTTGGGTGCAGAAGGAGATTCAGGTTAGAGAGAAGGATAGAGACCCTGCGAGGTAGGGGCTGCCAGAAGCCAGAGCAAGCTTGGGGATGGGGAAATTGAAACTGCCATTTCATGGGAGAGGGTATAGAAATAAGCATAATTCAGCTTGGAAGCAGAGGGCTGGACTAGAAGACTTCTCAGAGTCATTCTGCTTCCTGGAAACATACTGCCCTGGGCCACCATTCTCAAAGCCAGGTTGATGACCTAGATGGCCCCGGCTTGTCCAGACTTGGTGACTGCTAAAGCTGTAAGAACACTGATGGGGGTCATCATACCCTTCTCTCTAGTTTTGCACATGTTTGACTATTTCCTTAATTCAAGTTTTTAAAAAGCATAAACTCAGACTCAAGCTTTTTATCTAAGAATCACCAGGGACTGGCCCAGACTCTAGGGTTGCCCTTCAGAACCAAGAAGCCACCAGAGTCTTAAAAAATTGTTCTCTGCTGGAGCCAACAGAAGGCATGGTGGATGAGGCTTTGGATTTCACGTGGCCGACTCCACAGTTTGAGTCCCGGACCTAGCAGCTTGGGAAACACATCAGGAGTGTGCGTGCATGTGCCCAAAATCCAGAGAGGGTAGTGGAGGAGGGGGGACTACAACATGGCCACCATCCCTGAGATGATTTCTTCTCCCTCCTTCCTCTCTCCTTCCTCCCTCCTTCCCTCCCTCCTTCCTCCCTCCTTCCCTCCCTTCCTCCCTCCCTCCTCCCTCCTTTCTTTCTCTCTCTCTCTCTCTCTCTCTCTCTCTCTCTCTCTTTCTCTTTCTTTCTTTCTTTCTTTCTTTCTTTCTTTCTTTCTTTCTTTCTTTCTTTCTTTCTTTCTTTCTTTCTTTCTTTCTTTCTTTCTTCCTCCCTCTCTCTCTTCCTCTCTCCCCAGCAAGCAAACACAACCTGCAGCAAAAATCTAAACAAAAAAATTATTCTCTGCTGGGTCCAGCAGGTGGCACGGTGGTGCGCGCGCGCACACACACACACACACACACACACACACAAGAACTGGGACCACCCCCACTGGGTTTTGTCGTGCCTTGATCCTCACCCCCACCTCCCAACCAGCAGGATCACGGCCGTTTCCAGTGTGTTCAAGTCAACCTGAGATCCAAACATCAGATCTCCCCACATGGCTCCGGTACCACATACTGGTACCGACCCATCTGTGCCAAGGTGGCTGGGCCAACACTGCTTTTCATGGTGTTCTTCCTGCAGGGTGGGGCAAAGAGGAGACGAGTTCTGTGCAGGTGTTTCAAGAAGCTCCTGGGAAGAGGGTGGGAGAAGGAGGAGAGTGTGAGGAAAGACATTAAGGAGAAAGAGAGGCAAGACATTTATGGGACACAGAGATGGATGACTATCTGTTGACTATAATGTGTATAGTATCCCCAACTGGACTGGTGTGAAATATATTCATGTTGGAAAATTCACTTTACAAGCGAAGTGATGTATAGTGATTGACTGTATAAAATAAATTAAAAGAAAATAAAACATATTAAAAAAAAATAAAAGAAGCTCCTGGAACAGCCTAGAATGGATTCACCTAGTAACAAGGTGGCCATACCAGGAGGGGGCGCCTGTGGAAGAGGTCGGCTGCCATTTTGTTTGGAAGAGTTCAAAGTTATGACTTCTAACTCTAGGGAACTCTGATGCCCGTGATTAAAGCCAGCTTCAGCTTTGACCGGAGGAATTAGCTCCTGGTTTCCTTGCCACACGAGCTGTTTGCTAAATCAGTAGGGAAGGCCAGGGCTTGGGAATTTAATAACTTAGGCTCTGCTTCCCTACTCCTGCAGTTAGGGCTGACCTGAAATAGATCCACCCAATTTTTTTTTTTGGAGAGGTTTTTGCTATAGGGCGCGTGCACTTGCCAGAAAGACAGAGAGGGACAGAGAGATAGAAAGCGAGAAATCACCCCCCCCCAGCGGGGATGGCCACACTGCAATCCCTTCTCCTCCATTCTCCTCTCGGGATCTTGGGCACGCACACACACACACGCCCGGCGTGAGTTTAAGTCGCCAGGTCTGGGACTCAAACCACGGTCGACTACATGGGAGTTTAGTGACATAGCCATTACGTTAACTGCTGGTACCCCAATTTTTTTTTTTTTTGAGAGATTTTTTGCTATAGGGCACGTGCGCTCACCAGACAGACAAAGAGAGACATTAGAGACAGAAAGCAAGAAATCACCCCCCAGGGGGGATGGTCACACCGCAATCCCTTTCTCCTCCATTCTCCTCTCGGGATCTTGGGCACGCACGCACACACGCCCAGCGTGAGTTTTAAGCCACCGGGTCTGGGTCGCGAACCACGGTCGACTACGTGGGAGTCCAGCGACATAGCCATTACGCTAACTGCTGGTTCCCCTGGTCCCCCAATTTTAACACATCAAGCTTCCCCCCCCCACGTTCTCTTAGCATCAGTAACTTTCTGAGTCCACTTGTGGATGAGGAGGTCAGGCCCAGGGTCACGCAGTGGTTGGCAGAGCTGGGATTGCTATCTGGTCTGGACTGGATTCGTGTTGTGGCCGTTCCGTCGCACCCCTCAGACATTGGTCTGGCCTTGGGTCTTGTCCAGGGCAGGGGGAGGTCAGAAAGGCTTTGGCAGTGCTCAGCATTATGGAAGACATGATGCTGGGTGGATGCGGGTTTGAGAGTCACTCCTTTTTTATAACATTTGAATGGGAGTACCTGGGGGGAGGGGAATGATACTCTGAAATAACAGTATTAGAACCTGGATCAGCAAGTGACCATTTGCAGAAAAAGAAAGCAAACAAAAGGAGTGGCCCTTGGTTGAGAAGGAATATGGGGAGAGAAGCAGCCTTCAGAGAAGGACAGGCCGTGGGGATGGGGTGGGGACACAGGCGTCTCAGCGGCTCTTATCTGACGTCTCTGCTGTTGCTTCAAAGCCTCTGGTACCAGGCGGCGTAGGACGAGATGGGCACCAGGGCCTCGGGAGGCCACTGGCTGATGCAGGTGCATTTTACTGTAACTGTTGGTGGCGAATCTTAGGAGAAAGAAGGTGACAAGTTCCTGTGGAGGTTCCCCTTGGTGGCCCTGACTCACTGGCTGCGGGGACCGAAGAGAGCGAGGAAGAATCCGTCAGCGAATGGAAACTTGTCTCTAGAGGGGACAGGAAACGTTTTCTGTGCGGTTGGCCTGGTGGTTTATGAAGAGAGGTGAGCATTTGAGACCGAGCCCTAGGCCACTCTTGCAGCCCTGTCTTTGATAATATTGAGAGTTTTAGGAAGTAGTCAAAAGGAAAGAAAGAAAGAAACCCAACACCTTCGGCATCTTTACTCACGATATCTGTGGGCAGACAGCCGTGTGGCTACACTTGCCATGTGACTAAGGGAAACCCCTTCACCTGTGTCCTCCCCCCACCTTTGACCCCTGAACCAGAGGGGGTTCTGACTATTAGAAAAAAGACTCAAGCATGGGGCTGACAGGTGGCGTGGTGGTTAAGGTAGCTGGATTCCCACATGGCTGACCACTGTTCGAGTACCAGACCTGGCGGCTTGCTTTCTCACTTCTCTCTCTCTCTCTCTGGTCAAATTAAAAAAAAAAAATTAAAATAACGACAATGAATAAATTAAATTAAAATAATTCTTAGAAAAAAAAGAAAAAAGACTCAGGCAGCCTCAAATGATCAGATCTGTCGTAGGTATCTAACAGCATAAACTAAACTTCCTCCCTGGCCCCGTTGGGTTTATGCATTTTTCTGATCTGGCAGGGTTTATTTTCTTTGTAGACAGCTTGTCAAAACTCCAGTCTCACTTGTCACAGCACACGGGCCCTTGTCACCCTGTGGCTTCTGAGCCTGTCTGTGTCTGTGCTCTGAAGGTCAGAACTGCTCCCCGCGGAGGTGGAGCAGAAGGGGCCCCGTCCGCTCCTGGGCTCCCTGCGCTCGCCTCCTGCTCTCCTGTGGTGGTCACAGGGTGGGTGCTGGGCTGGTGCGGGAGGGCTCTGCCGGTCTACAGGTGGCCTCTGTCTTCGGCTGTGAGGGTGAGCAACGACCTGTAGTGGGTTCTGGTGCTTGATAGCCTGGGTTCAAACTCTGCTTCCTTCCCAGGTAGCAGTGTCTTTGGGCGGCTGCTTAGCCTGTCCGGACAGTCGTTTTGTCACCTGTAAACTGAGGGTTAGAGCAGACGGGTTGCTTGTCACGAGGTGAGACATGTAAAGCACAAAGCCTGGTATAGAGTAAGAATATTTTTATATTCGAATGTTGCTATTTATTTTCTCAACGGTGATTTAATTGGCACCCACCATGGGCTGGACACTGTTCTAAGCTCTGGCCAAATAACACAACGAGCAAAAATGTCAGTCTTGTGGAACTCGCGCTTTGGTGTCGGGAGGAGACAGTCTGACGACGAACAAGTGAAATGCGTTGTCTGCAAAGCAGCACAAGTGCCGTGAGGGGAGGGAAGCAGCAGCAGAGTCTAGGGCAGGGGTGGCATTTAAGCGAGGGGCGGGACGGCTTTGTAGAAGAGATAATTTGTGAGTGTTCAAAGACCTCCGGAGGGTCAAGGGCACCATGGGAGTGGGCGCACCTGGGAAAGAGTTTTGGAAACGGGCGACAGCAAGTGCAGAAGCCCACGGGAGTGAGCCTGGGTTGTAGGCAAACCCTCCTGGAGGCTTCAGTGTGCCTTGGCCTAACAGGGAGTGCTCCCTCTCAGGTGCCCACCTGCACCCGGTGCCTCTGAGCCGAAGAGGGAGCACAGAGTAATGAGAAGGCTGTCGGGGGTGCTGGGCCTGTGGGCGCCTCAGCCAGCCTGCTTTCATCCCATAGGGTCCAAAAGGGATTTCGAAACTCAGCCTCATTTCTTTTATTTTTGGAGAGATCTTTGTTATAGGATGTGTGCGCTCCCCAGAGAGACAGAGAGACAGAACGACAGAAAGGGAGAAATCACGCCCCAGGGAGGATGTCCATGCCACAGTCCCTTCTCCTCTATTCTCCTCTTCAGATTTGGGGCATGCTCACACACCCACTGTGAGTTTTAAGCCACCGGATCTGGTACTCAAACCGCAGTCGACTACGTGTTAGTCCAATGACGTAACCATTACGCCATCTGCTGGTCCCCAGCCTCATTTCTTATTGAAAAAGAGTTTGGGGCCAGCAGGTGGCATGGGGGTTAAAGTGCTGGCCTCCCACATGGCCAGCCAACCATGGTTCAAGTCCTGGACATGGCGACTTACTTTCTCACTTTTCCTTTCTCTCTATATTCCTCCCTGGTGAGTACATGTGTCCTATAGTAAATTAAATAATAAATAAAATTAAATAAGTTATTATTTAAAAAAATAAAGAGAGTTTGGGGGCCTAGGCAGGCGTTGGCACAGCAATAATAGAACTGGACCCACCTGGGTGTGGCAGGGGCATGTGTGCACAAGCTCTTGATCTGGGTTGTCTGAGATTGTTGGTAGATTGTGGTGTGAAGAACCCTCTCTGTTGTATGTATCTCTTTCTCCCTGTCTCTCTCTTTTTTTTTAATTAAAAAGAATTTTTTTAGAGAGATTTTTGCTATAGGGTATGTGTGTGTTCACTGGAGAGACAGAGAGAGGCAGAGAAAGTGAGACATCAACCCCCAGGGGGATGGCTACGCCACAGTCCTTTCTCCGTTCTCCTCTTGGGGTTTTAGGCACGCACGCACTCATACCCGGTGTGATTTTTAAGTCGCCAGGTCCAGGACTCAAACTGCAGTGGACCATGTGGGTGTCTGATGCCTTAATCACCACGCCACCTGCTGGCCTCCGTCTCTTTCATGAAAAAGATAAACTTTAAAAAAGGGAGCCTGGGGGGACCAGCGGATGGCATGACGGTTACATGCTGGACTCCCACACCATCGACTGTGGTTCTAGTGCCTGACTCGGTGGCTTCAACATATGCTGGGTGCATGCGTGCCGAAGATCCCGAGAGAGTGGAGGAGAGGGATTGTCGCATGGCCATCCTCCCTGGTGGGTGATTTCTCGCTTTCTGTCTTTCGGTCTCTCTGTCTTTCTGGCGTGCACATGTCCTGTAGCAAAAATATCTCTCAGAAAAAAAAAAAAAAAAAAAAAAAAGTAGAATAAAGGGAGCCTGGAGACTGGTGCAATAACCTACTACAAAGACCCCTGAGCCCTGGCCTGGGGCAGGTGGTGGCTCTGTGACCCACTAAGGGCATCATGTGGAGGGGCCCTATTTATTTATTCCACAAGCATTTATTGAGCATCCAGGGTAGTGACCTGTCCCTGCACCTTCCTGGTTTTACTCTCCTTATCTATAATAATGCAAAGACTGTAGACACCCTTTGATCCAGTCCAGCCTTCCAAGGGAGTTTATCCTAAGGTAAGAATTCAATAGAAGGGCCCAGCAGGTGGTATGGTGGTTAAGGCACTGGACTTCCACACTGGCTGGCCGTGGTTTGAGTCCTGGACCTAGCAGTTTGCTTTCTCACATTCCTTCTCTCTCTGTCTGTCTCTTGTCAAATTAAAAAATAATAACAACAAATAAAGTTGAATAAATAATTCTTTTTTTTAAAAAAAGAATTCAATAGAAAACAAAAGCAGATGGGGCCAGCAGGTAGTGTGGTAGTTGAGGCGCTGGACTCCCACATGTCTGACCATGGTTCAAGTCCTGGACCTGGCAACTTGCTTTCTCACTTTCCCTCTCTCTCTTTCTCTCTCTTCTCTCTGTGCCTCTCTCTGGTCAAAATAAAAATAAAAGAATAAAGTTAAATAAAATAATTCTTAAAAAAATAAAGAAAATGAAAGAGTTTATGAAGATATCTACATCATCTATAACAAAGAAGAAATAGAAGTAAAAACAAAGTAGCTGTCTACTGGTTAGGGAGGGTTAAACACACCGTGTTCCTACAGTGTTCCTACACAGGACGGGTGGGTTATTATGCACACAGATGTTAACTATGAAGGCTGAGTAAGAGCATGACCAAGTTGATGATGCTACGTAAGTGAAAATCTGCACCATCTACGACATAAAATGGTGTGCATGTGGCATTTGTGGTTATGTAAGTCTGTAAAAATTAGCATGCAGATGGAAAAAACTGTGGGGCCAGCAGGTGGTGTGGTGGTTAAGGTGCTGGACTCTCACATGGCCAACTGTGGTTCGTGTCCCGGACCTGCTTGCTTGCTTTCTCACGTTCCCTCTCTCTCTGGTGAGCACAGGTGCCCTCTAGCAAAGGTAAAATAACAATAATAAATAAAATAGAGTAAATAATTAAAGAAATGAAATGAGTGTGGGGGAATTGTTTTCTTTCGGGAAAAAAAGTCCCTTTGTTATCGTTGTAACTTCATTCACTCATCTGTTTATGAAAAGCATGCGTGTTTGAGTCCCTCCACACTTTGGACACCACGCTGGTGCTCAGACCCTGTGGTGGACCAGACTGGTTGGCCCCTGTACCCAGGAACCACTCTACCACTGTGGAGTCCTTTTAGTGCTTGGGGATGGAGACAGAGGCGGTGGTGCCCAGCTCGAACTTGCTGGAACGGAGTGGAGACTTGGCGCTGGGACGCTCCCCAGGGTGCACAGCCGCTGCTGAGCCAGTCCCAGATTCGGATTTGGCTGAGAGGCAGTGAGGTCTGCAGGGTCACCGCCTCTCCTGAGGGTAGCGAGCTATTTCTAGCAAACAGTCCTGATGGGAACAGAGCCCCCCCAGCACAGAGAAGGTCCTCCGGTCTGCTCCCCCTTGGACAATGCTGGGGCACCCTCTACTGGCTGTGATCCAGTTCTCCAAGGGAGCACTCTGCCTTCTGGCTGTGGGGTCTTCTGCAGGAGGGGCATCCCAGAAAAGAGAGCTGCAGTGGTGGGCCCCGTCTCCTAGGGCCCAGCACTCACAGGGTAAACATCGCCCGGGGTTGGCGCAGGAAGACGCGCGTTGCTATGTTGAAAACCACTTGCAGTTCTTGCTGCTGCACTCTGAGAAAGGTGCTCGGAGTCTGGACGATGGCGGTGATGGGAAGGGTGTTCATGGCCACAGTAAATATTTATGTATTGCTCTGTGTGTTCCAGGCTCTCCACAGCACTGAGAATACCATGTCCCCCATCCCCGTTCCTCCCAGTGCTCACCTTCCTCGTCCGGGGGAACTGAAGCCCACAGAAGGGAGTTAGCCTCCAGAAGTCACTCTGGTGGTGACAGGCTGAGATTCACATTGGAGTCTGGCTGATGGCAAAGTCCATGCTTTTGCAATTTCTTTGTCACAGGCTGGTGGTACAAGTTTAAAATTGCTACCCGGGGAAGACTGCAATGCATGGACCCTTCTCTGCCTCCCACTCCACTCCCAGCCCTTTGCTCTCGGGATGCCACTGCAGCCTCTCTGCTCACCTGACCGGTGCTTCAGGGACAGCCTCCCGTTTTCCAAGAGGGCTGACTAAAGCCTGCTAGCTTTTTACATTTTTTAAAACGTTTTATTAATCATTATTATTTTTAAATTTTGCTACAGGGCACATGCACTCACCAAAGTGGGGGAGAAAGAGAGAGAAAGCAAGCCATCAGGTCTGGGACTTGAACTGCAGTTGGCCATGTGAGAGTCCAGTGTCTTAACCACCATACCTTATGCTGGCCCCAAGTCTGTTAGCTTCACAGGAAGAACTTCCTCTCTCTTTAAGAACAAGGACTATGTCATAATCTTTTTATCCAGAAGTTTCAGTGTGTGTCAGCTAGTAAGTACTGAGGAACTGTACGAGGGTTCTGAGTGATGTTCTATTGGTCTTCCATGTCCACAGCCAACTGCAGATCAAAAAAACTTTTTTTTTTTTTTTTTTTTTTGGCTATAGGGCATGTGCATTTGCCAGAAAGATACAGAGAGAGAGAGACAGAGAGCAAGAAATCGTGCCCCCCCCCCCCCCCCCACAGGGGGGATGGCCACGATTCAATCCCTTCTCCTCCACTCTTCTCTTGGGATCTTGGGCATGCACGCACACGTGCCCGGCGTGAGTTTAAGCCACTCAATCTGGGACTTGAACCACAGTCGACTACATGGGAGTCCAGCGACATAGCCATTATGCTAACTGCTGGTCCCCAGATCAAAAATATTAAAACTTTTTTTTTCCAGAAAATTCCCAAAAAGCAGAACTTGAATTTGCCATGCTCCAAGAATTGTACAAAATCCACGAGACTGAAGTGACTGCGTTGTGTTAGGTATGATGAGTAATCTAGAGACGGCTTCAAGTACGTGGGAGGGCGTGTGTAGGTTGTATGCAAATACTATGCCATTTTATATCAGGGACTTGAGCGTCCTCAGATTCTGTTATCCGCAGGAGTCCTGGACCCGATCCCTCGCCAAGGGACGACTGTGCGGTTATCCTCCTGACAGTCCTAGAGAAATAACGAGAACCAGCAGCAAAGGCCGCCTGGTGCAGGGGTGAGGGGTGAGGGGCGAGGGGCGTGGCCCTGGGAGCAGGCAGCCTGCCTGCGAAGCACGCCTGTGCTGTGAACGTGTTCCCGTCTCGGTCCAGGCCGGTTGCTTTGCTGGTCATCCGTTTCCTTCTCTGTAAAACAGGGCCAGTCCCAGTACCTGCTGGTGAGGGCTGTTGTGAGGATGAAATGAGAAAACAGGTGACACACGGGGAGCAGAGCTTTGTGTCCAGTGAGCACCCGATGAGTGTGAGTTGCCATTGTTTATTTTTATTATTTTAAAATTTGCCGTAAGGGAAGAGAGAGAGAGAGGGAAGATGAGAAAACACACCCCAGGGGGGATGGCCGTGCCGCAATCCTCTCTCATCTTTTTTCCTCAGGATTTCGGGCACACATGCACAGGTGCCTGGTGTGTTTTTCAGGCCTCTCAGCCTGACACTTGGATGGCTCAGTCAGCCTTGTAGGATCCAGCTGCCTCAACCGCCATGCCACTGGCCGGCCCTGTTCATTGTCCTGTTATCATGCATGAGATTAAATGGGGTGGGACTCACAGGAAGAATCTCCGCAGTCCCGGATTGGGAGCTTTCTCTGTCCGTGGCGTCCGAGTTCAGACCGACTGCTCGCTACCTGTAGGCCCTTCCTCCTCTCCTGCCGTGGAGCACTGTTGGTGAAGTGGTGTGGGGAGACTTCTCTCCCAGGACAATTGGCAATCGAGAGATAGAAAGGCCTTGGACAGAACCAGGTCCAAGTCCAGCTCTGTCATTCTGTGGCCTCGGGCAGATCCTTGGGGACCTTGGGGAAGCCCATTTCCTAATCTGAAAAATGAGAACACCTATTGCTGGTCACTGCCGCAAAGCACATGGCATGTCCCAAGCCGTCAGTGGATGTTCCTCCCTTTTCTTGCAGGGCCAGGGCCACTCTCGAACTTGGGTGTGAGTTCCCCAGAGCCTCTTTCAATAAGGAGAGACGGGACTTCTTGCTGCAGCTCCCCAAGTTGGCCAAGCTCCTGTCTGCCTCATCTCTGTAGGCTCTTCCTTCTGTCCAGTCTGAGGCAGGTGGGTGGAGGTGAGGAAGGTGTCTCTCCTAGTGCAGATGACAGGGCCTGGCCACTCCGACCCACGCTGGCTCCAAACCTGCTGACCCTGCTCAGACAACTGGCCACCTCCTTCCTCTTCAAGTGTTGTAGGAGATGAACCATAGACATGTGGGCTGTCATTCAGGCTTTTCTTGAAAGGTGGGCACCCCAGACGCCTGTGGAGGATTCTTCTACTGCGGCCCTCAAACAGGGTGTGTTGGGTTCTGGTCAGAAGGAGGAACGGCTTCAGTGGGATATGAGCTGCGGGCTCAGGAGACAGGCCACCACAGATCCAAACCATTGAAGGAAACCTGCTCCCCAGGCCTCTGCAAGTGAGGTGCTGGGAGACCCTCACTCAGGGCTGAGCATGAGTGGCTGCTTAATGGAGGGGCCACACCACACAGACATTTGGAGGTAACCTGGGCCTGTGGGGCATCTATGCCCACCTGCGATGTGTCCCTCCCACCTGGCTTACTGTCTCCACTGCTCAGCCCCATCCAGCACACCCTGTGGTTTTGCCTGTCGTTGGCCACCTCCCCTCACTAGTACAAAGAGTGAAAGCTCTGTAAGGATAAAGATCTCTCTCTTTTATTCCTTGACGGATCCTCAACACCTAAGCGGAATAGACTGTTCAGTAATATCCAAGTGAATTAAAGACAGAACTAAGTAAGTTAAGAAGTCTGCCAACGCTTGCTGCAGTTGGCTGCCAGGGCCCAGGAAACCCATTGAGTAATTTTCCAATATTGGAAAATCTGAGTTACTGTAACACCCAAGCCTCCAGGGGATCTGGGTGATACTTTCTCTCAGTTGGGTGTGTGCGTGTGTGTGTGTGCGCGTGCGTGTGTGTGTGTGTTATGTGTATGTGTTGTATAGGCCAGGATCATGTGTGTCCCAGGCTTCTTTAATAAAGCAATAATCTTCAATGTCAGTTTATGAAACTGTGTCACTTTAGCTATCCTTACTGACATAATTTGTATCTCTGGACTTGTTATGACTGTTGTTTTAAATTGCCAGAGGGCTTTAAACAATTGCCAGAGGGTGTATGGACTTGCAGGGGTGGAGGGAGAGGGAGAAAGCACTCCCCTGAATACGTGAGTGTAGGCCTTGGTCACGCCACAATCGCTTCTCCTCCATTTCTCATCCTGTTGGGATTTTGAGCACTTACACGTGTGTAGTGTGTTTCTCAAACCACCAGGGCAGGGATTTGAATCAGAGTCGGCTACATGGAATCCAGCTCCCTTAACCACTAGGCTACAGGGCTAGCCTGACTTTCTATTATAGCAATAAAGCAAAGACATTAAATTCAATCTGATGGAAGTCTTGTACATTGGACCTGCATGTACATCGTATTTTTAGATTTAATGCCATTGCACACTTACTCGACTATGGCGTAAGTATAACTTTATATGCTCTGGGGAACTATCAGATTTGTGTGACTCACTTTATTGTAGTGGTCTGGAACAAAACTCAAAATAGATCTGAAATGTGCCTTGGTTGAAAATCCAAGCTTTTGGGTTTTTCCCCTCCCAACTAGAACTTTCACTTTGGGATTTTTAATGGAATCTCAGGAGTTTCATGGTTCACATCCTGACATGAGTTTGTGTTGGACCACTAGGATGGGAGTTGCAGACTGCCATGAACTGGTTTTGTTGACCCGGCTTCCTGAGCCTCAGTTTCCTTGTTTGGGGCATCATGTTGAAGTATGGGACTGGATGATTTCTTCCGAGATCTCTTTCAGCTCTTCTGCTTTTCTCGAATGGTCCAAACAGTGACAGCAGTGTACGTTCAGAGTGTGCATGCCTATTTGTAGCCAGTAGGTGAGCTGTGCTCTAGGGAAGGCATACCTCTCTGCTGAGGCCCCTCAATCCTGCATCAGCCTTGAGCTTTTCTGTCGTGGTGGGGCCTGTGGAGCCCCCGTTCTCTCTGCACGGCTCCCTGGTAACTGACAGCATGGACTGCCAGAGCCACCAGCATTTGTAAGCTCGCTCCATCCGTGCTACCTTGTCCATATGGGCTTTGGCTTCTGTGTCCTGCCGTCTCTAGAACTGTCGACCTCATTGCTGAAGTTTGAGTCTGGTGACCCTGGACTTTGGTGTTGGTTTAGGTTGACGCCTGAGTGCTTTCATGCCCACGGTGCGCATTAGTGAGAGTCCTTATGTCAGACCTCAGTGTTCTCACTCATCAAATGGGTCAGTAATTTCTCTCAGAATGGTTTTGAGAATTAAATGTGACAGTGCATGCAAAGTGCTTGGTAAAAAGCATGACTGCTTATCGTTGGCGATAATTACGAAGAAGAACCGTGAGGAGGAGTAGAGAGTACCTCCAGCCCAGCTGTAGGGGTGCAGGTGGTAGGGCACTGCCATGTGGTATTGGAGCCATATGGGAAGGTCCAGGGTTCAGATTCTGGGTCGACTTGAACACGCTGGGTGTGCCTGTGATCCTGGCTGACAGGAATGGTGGAAGTGGGTCATGTTAGGATGAAATCCTGTGAGGGGTCCCTGTCTGTTTGTCTCTCTCTCTCTCTCTCATGAAAGAAAGAAAATAAAAACTTCAACAAATTTCCAAAAGCTGAAAGGAGGTAAGAAAAGTTTAGGAAATCTATAACCTGTAAAACTAGTTTTTTTTTTTTTTTTTGGAGAAGTTTTTGCTATAGGGCGTGTGCACTCGCCAGACAGACAGAGACAGAGAGACAGAAAGCAAGAAATCACCTCCCAGAGGGGATGGCCACGCCACAATCCCTTCTCCTCCATTCTCCTCTTGGGATCTTGGGCACACATGCACACGCGCCTGGTGTGAGTTTAAGCCACCGGGTCTGGGACGCAAACCGCGGTCGACTACGTGGGAGTCCAGCGACATAGCCATTATGCTAACTGCTGGTCTCTGTAAAACTAATTTTGAATGGGAAAGAATTCATTGAGCTAATGGCGTCTGGCTACGCTGCAGTAAAATGTCAGATGGGATCCTGGGAATGCTGGGGAAGCCAGTGTCCTCTTGCTTGGTGGGAGCCTCAGCACCTGGTGCTTTGCCAGGGGTGGAGTTGGGCCCATCATTCCCTTCCGGAGTCGCAGGAGCAAGGGTCTGCCTGCTGTTCAACACCAGCTCAGAGAAGGCCTCGTCTGTGGAGTGGCTGCTGTGGAGAGTGGGCCTTATTCTCCCTCTCAGTTGGTAACTCCATGCTGCAACTGCGAGGAACCTGTCATTTAGGTTCGTAAGATGCCAGTTCAGTGACCAGCAGTTAGCGTAATGGCTATGTCACTGGGCTCCCATGTAGTCAACTGCGGTTTGGGTCCCGGACCCGGTGGCTTAAACTCATGCTGGCCGCGTGTGCGTGCGTGCCCGCCCAAGATCCTGAGAGGAGAATGGAGGAGAAGGGATTGTGGTGTGGCCATCCCCCCTGGGGGGTGATTTCTTGCTTTCTGTCTCTCTGTCTCTGGCGAGCGCACGCTCCCTATAGCAAAAACCTCTCCAAAAAAAAAAAAAAAAAATTGCAAGTTCAACAACATTATGTGAGCATAGGCACTGGGTGTCAGTGTTAGGGACCAGCTAGGAAGAATTTAGCCCCACGGATGTTAATTGCAGTGTTATTTATACTGATGAAGGAATGCAGATAACAATTATGGAATATGCTAGGTATACAATCTTGGGCTATTGCACAAGTAAAATGGGAGCACATTTAGACCTCTGGCCTTCAAAAACATGAAAAATTGGCTGGAAATAATTACTACTTGAAAACATGTTCCTAATATGCCATTAGCTGAAAAACAAAACCGGGTACCAAGCGGTATGATTCCAATTAATTATTAAAAATGAAATAGGTGGAGAAAAAGGGAAGGCTATGCACACAATGATGTTGGGTGGCTCTCTCAGATTCCCCCACTTATTTCTTCTTGGTACTTTTCTTTCCCTGTGATTCCTCAGTAAACCTGTATTGCTCACGTATTGGAGGAAAAATCGTATTATCTATACAGAACCCCTTCAGATGGATGTTCGTGGGCTTTACAACACGGCAGGCGTTCCTCACACTTTATTGTTGTGCCCACTATGAAGCTTTACCCACTGTACTGCCCAGACCTCGTCCCCTGCTTAGTGCGAGTATCTGCTCACGTGACGTGGCTTGAGTCTGCAGATCAAAAAATAGATTTTTTTTTTTTCAAGCATGTGAACAAGGAGCTCGAGAAGGATGAAGGAGAAAATGGAAACTTCACAGAGCAGCTCGTCGACAGGTTTTTTGAAGTGAAATGATGTGTTCTTAAAAATAATCTAAAACCAGGAAAGAGAGCGTTAGATTCTATCAGTTCTGTTGTGAGCGACATAAAAATAACAGACAAGTGCTTTTCCTCTGCGACTTGGCGTGTCGTTTCTTTCTGAGATCATTGGACTGATTTTCTGTTCTAGACGAAACTCTCCTTGAGGGAACCGTTTAAAAAGACTGTGGTGGGTCCCTCCTACCTCCTTAGGGCCCGGACAGGGGTGTCTGCTGTGAGCTTTGGCTGCTGACAGCTTCTAGCTGAGCCCCTCGCCAGGAATTGCCTTCAGCCGAAAGGAGCTTCTCTCTCATGATCACCCTCTATATGGGGAGCCGATCCCCCTTTCCACCCATTTGGGATAGTTCTGAGGGGCCAGCCCAGCTCTGGTATTCTGTGGGATTGGCTGAGGCCCTTGTTGAGGCTGAGTTGAAGCCCAGCACCCCTCTGCCCCGGCCTCACCCCTCTGCCCTGGCCTCACTCCTCTGCCCGGCATCACCCCTCTGCCCTGGCCTGTTCTCTGCCTCCCTCCTGGGTGTTGACCATTGTCAGTAAACCTGTGTGCAAACCCCCATCTTGAAGTCTGCCTCTTGGGGATGCCTACCTCAGACCCAGTTTTTTTTTTTTTTTTTGAGAGGTTTTAGCTACAGGGCACGTGCGCTCGCCAGACAGACAGACAGAGACAGAGAGACAGAAAGCGAGAAATCACTCCCCAGGGGGAATGGCCACGCCGCAATCCCTTCTCCTCCATTCTCCTCTCGGGATCTTGGGCACACACGCACACGCACCCGACGTGAGTTTTGAGCCACTGGGTCTAGGACTTGAATGGCGGTCAACTAGATGGGAGTCCAGCGACATAGCCATTACGCTAACTGCTGGTCCCCTCAGATCCAGTTTTGAGGTGAGTAGGTTGTGGACCACACAGTGGTACATACCCCACCCCACAACCCGTTCTGGCACTGCTGGCCGTTATCAAGAAGGGAGATTGTAGCCTGGGGTCCCCTCGCCTTCTCGCCCTATTTTGAGCACCTGCCTTAGATTCCTGGGGTCCTCAGTAAAAGGGAAGGTTGCAGGTTTTTGTGGAGACCCAGGGACTCTGCTCACCTCTCCAGCTGTGCCTCCTCCCACACACACCTCCTGTGCCTAACTGCTGGGTGCTCCCAGAGGTCAACCTGGACTCCGTCCACAGCCCTGCCCTCCAAGGCTCTGCGGGCCTCACCCTGAGGGCCTCCACCCGGCCCAGAGCAGCTGTGCTTCTGCGGAGGCTGGTGCCACTGGCAGCCTTTGCGTGGGACTGTCGTGCACCGTGCTATACTGCTACCCTCGTGGCTCGCAGGATGTGACCAAACCAGGTAGCCTTTTGTTGACAAGCAGACAGGTAGAGGGAGGGCAGTTGCTTCCTTCGCGGTTGGCTGGGGCTGCTCCTCATGCCTTGCAGGGTGGCAGCTCTCCAGCCCGGCGCCATGTCTGCCTCTCAAGCCTCTTGTCTCGACTGCCTGTCCCACTCCTTGACTGAGTCCTCAGCCACGTGGTCCCTGATGTGCCTCCTGCTTCATGCCTTCCAGCTTCCTCTCACCAAATGCCCAGAACTCCCTCACCCCCCCGAATCACTGGATAACGCTCTCATCTGTTTCCTTTTTTCTTTTCCTGCCCTGTCTTTCCCAGCAGGGACTGTGCTGGGCCCTGGGCCGTGAACGTCCCGTTTTAGGTTTCCCCTGTCTTTGTTCCCTTACAGCCTTCGGCCCTGTGGGTGTTGGAAACCTCCCTTCCTGCATATCTAGTGGTAAAGATATTTCCATCCTGTGCTCCCAGCGTAGATATTTTCACTTACAAAGCACATGCACATACCGCTCTGCTACGGTAGAGTGCCCACCGCAGTAATACACCTACAGAAACAGACACTTGTAAAGGGGAAGACAGGGCAAGTTCTGCTTTCTCCATGCACCTTCCTTTGAGGGTCTCAGGACTGCAATTCCTAGAGAGAGAGCTCCTCAGTCTATGTTGGGGGTTGGGGGTCATGGCCCCTCAGCACCAGGTACAGAGGGACTGGCTTTGCTTTGTGGTGGGAGGTCAGTCTTTAGCTGTAAGAGACACCTGCCTGGGAGCAGACCGGGTGCAGGGAGCTCGAGTGGTCTTGGTCAGTCCCAACGTGCGGGGCCCTGCGGGGAGCCACCTCCAAGGAGGCTTCCCTCTAGCCATCCACTGCAGAGTGGGGTGCTCCTTGTGGGACAGGGCTCTGTCCTGTGCAGTGGGTGGGGAGTGGGCTTTAGAGTCAGACACTTCAGTTTGCCATGTGCCAGCTTGGTAACCTTGGGTGACCCCAGAGCCTTGATTTCTCCCTCTGTCAAATGGGATACTACATTTTTCCCGTAAGGCTCCCCCAGGAGGATGAAACAAGGTACTCTGTGCAAATAGCTTGGCAGAAGGCCTGGTGTATATTTAGCTGTACAGTGAGTGTGCTCCCGGTCTTGGTTTTTCTGATTACCCTGGTGCTGCGATGTGCCTGTGCAGTGGGGTGCTACTGTTTGTTGGAAAGTAGGTATGAGCTAGGGTTTGTTAGCATTTGTTAAATTAGGAAGCAGTAAAGCCTGGATTGGGTTGTTTCTGGCCTCCAGTAAATGAAGCAGGCAGAGTGGGGTTTTACTGCAGGGAAAACCATCCTGTTTTCTTAACTCCCCCTGGCCCTGAGGTTTGATGATTCTTCTGCACAGCTCCTCAAGGACTTCCTTGCATGTAAACACACTGACAAGGGTGGTATTTAAGAGCCGGAGTCTGGTTTGGCTCTAGTGCCCACCCACTGGCTTGGGCCTGGGATCTGAGGCTGCTGAGCTGGTAAGTCCGGTGCCTGGTGGCTGGCACGGAGGCATCAGGGTAAGTGCCCCCCCCCGCCCCCACTTTGTGGGTTATGACCACAGAGTGGCCAGCATGTGGAACTCCCCCAGTGGGTTTGCTGGGGGGATCCCTGCTGGGGACCCAGGAATGGCCACGTGGGCTGACATTGCCTCTGATGGCAGGATGGCAGGTAGAAGTCGTGAGCCCTCCTGCCCACCTCTGTGCCCACAGACTGGGATGGGGAGGACAGGGCCTGGAGGCTTCAGAGCTGAGGACTCCAACCTGGACTGTCCCCTGACTCTTACTCTGGGACTGTGGGTCCTCTTGTGCTTTCCCTGCCCCATTTGTGACTGAAGTGGGGTAAGGGACTACAGGAGGGTGTGACCAGGCCACACAGGTGGTCCTGGGGTATCCATAGTCCCAGGCCGCTGAGGAGAACAGGAGGTAAATACCAGCCCACATGGAGTCTGGGCTGCCCACCTCAGTCTGCCATGATGTGCTATGCAGTCCTCGGCAGGACACCAGGCCCTTTGGGTTGTGGCTTCGTGAGCTGCTGTAAAATGGGGAAACTGGACCCTTGGGTACTTTCCCGATCTGTGATGCTGCAACACCCTGGAGAATTGCCAGCAACTCATGTGTGTGTGTGTGTGTGTGTGTGTGTGTGTGTTTTAGATGAACAATTAATGCACATGGTAAAAGATACCAGAAAGTTGTAAAAGGATTTAGAATAAGAAAGTAAACCCGCCTCATGCTCATCCCTCTGTCCTCAGTGTCCCCTCATAGCTGCATCACAATAGTTTTTAGAGTTTTTGTGCATAGGCATCCATAAATGTGCATATGTTAAGTTTTTTTTGTTGACAGAGGGCCTGTAAGCTCATCAGACAGGAACATACACACACACACACACACACACACACACACACACAGAGACAGAGAGAGAGAGACAGAGAGAGAGAGAACACCCCAGTGAGTTATGATCACACCACAGTCCTTTTTCTTCTGTTCTGCACCCTGTTAGGATTTGGGACACACACAGACATGTGTCTGGAGTGTTTTTCAAGCTGCTGGGCCTGGCAATTGAACCATGATTGACTGAGAATCTGGCTCTGTTATCAGCTGTGGAGTGGGACCAGCCCCTACCTTAAAATTCAAAATTGAGAAATGTACATTAAAAAGCATATAGAGGGACCAACAGGTGGTGTGGTGGTTAAGATGCTGGACACTCCCACATGGCCGACCGTGGTTCGAGTACCGGACCTGGTGGCTTGCTTTCTCACTTTCCCCCTCTCTCTCTGTGTATCTCTTTCTGGTCAAATTAAAATAAATGGATGAATAAATAAAATAAAATAAATAATTATTAAAAAATACTTTAAAAAAATAAAAAGCATATAGAACAGGTGCGCAGTTTTAAAAATGACACATGGGACACACCTGCACCCACTGTTCAGGTTAGGAAATGGAGCATTCCCAGGCCCTAGAAGCCTCCTCTGTTTTGCGTCCCTTTTTACTCAAATAGGAACACGCTGCTTGTGGTCCTCGGTACTTTTTTCCTTGTTCTACCTGGGAGATTGGCTCACATGTGCCTTGTTCTTTTTAATAGCTGCATAACTCCTCTTCCGTATGGATGTGCCATTATTAGCAGTGTGTGTGTATTTACTAGCCCGTCCTCTTTTGATGGATGTTTAGGGTGTTTCCAATCTTTTGCTGTAACCAACAATGCTGCAATAATTTTTTTGGCTTCCAGGAACTGACATGAATCAAAATGTGCTGTAAGAGGTCCTGTTGCATCAGTCTCTCTGGCCTGTCAACCGTATTTCCAGAGTAGCGTGGAAACCCTCCACACGAGGAAGCCCTGTGCGGCTGGCTCTGGCCTCATCCTAACACGTGGATGTCCAGTGCCCCGCAAACTGCACCTGGAGGGTCTGATGCCTGTCCTTTCCAGAAGCCTCTGGGGGTGGGTCTCGGGGGAAGCGCAGGATCCCTAGTAAGGTCCTCATGGGTGCTCTGAGGGCGCGCTCGCTGGGTGTGGAGAAGTGTGCTGATGGGAAGCAGCTTCAGGCTCGGCTCCTAGAGGGAAAGTTCCTTTTCTTTTGATTATGCAATGTCCCAGCGAGGGCTCTGGCTTTGCTCTTCTGCTTTTCTTCATCTTTGTGCAGAGGAGAATGAGCCAGGGGCTGGCTCGGGGGTTCAAGCCCAGGTCACTTGTATCGGAAGATGAGCCTCCTCGTTTTCCCTTTTCTGCTTCATCTGCCTCATCCTCATTCCGCTCTCCCTGTCCGCGCTCTCCTTCTGTCCTTCCTCCTTTCCCCTGTCTCGGTAGACTGCAGGCCCCGGAGACCTGGCTGGTTCATCTGTCCATACATGCCTGTGCCCTGGCTCTTCTGTCCGCTCCCCACTTCTGAACGCGAGGCCAGGGGGAAGTTGTGATGGGAACGTCGGAACGTCGGGCCTTGGCTCCCCGTGGTCCCCTCTGTCTCCTGTGGAGCCAGTCTCTGGCTGTGGGTCTTCTTACTTTCCTGTTGAAGTGTGTGGCTGTGAAATGGGGAGCTCAGGAGGAGGGCGTGAAGAGTCAGAGATGATGACCTTGGGTGTGGGGGCCAAGGGGCTGAGAGGTGGCTGTGAGAGAGTCCTTGGGGAGAAAAAGGGAGCAGCCTTTTTTTTTTTTCCCCAAAATGACATTCTTTCTGTTCACTGATCTGGGCAGAAAGGGGTGACCCAGAATTTTGTCACGTAAAGTTGGTTCAAGGAGACCAGGAGGCCGAGGTCTGGAAGCATTGTTTGTATCTGTATGTGTGTTTGTGTGTCCAGATCCCTCACTGGAAGGTGAGGAGGTGCCGGGCAGGTGTGTGGACTGTGGGACAAGATCACCTAGGGCCCAGCTTCACCTTTTAGTTTTTTTAGAGAGAGAAATTTTTGCTATAGGGTGCACGTGCTTGCCAGAGAGACAGAAAGACAGAAAGTGAGAAATCACCCCCCCAGGGGGCATGGCCATGCTGCAATCCCTTCTCCATTCTCCACTTGGGATTTTGGGCACACATGCACACACGCCTAGGGTGCATTCCAAGCTGCCAGGTCTGGGACTCGAACCGTGGTCACCTACACGGGAGTCCAGTGGCGTAACCATTGGGCCATCTGCTGGTTACCCGGCTTGACTGCTTACCAGCACTGGTGAGACCTTACCAAAATCACTTCTCTAAGCCTTAGTTTCTGCATTTGTAAAATGGGGCTGTTGAGAGGATGAAATGAGATTATCCGTGTAAGGCACGAAGCACATAGTAAATGCTATGTAAACGCTCGCTAGCAATTTTAAGTTTCTTTTGTGTGTTTTATTGATGCTCTCTGTAAAAGACCCTAACAGACTCGCTCATGTGTCAGGGAAAATGAGGTGATACTGTGAAATGACTAGAAGGTTTTAGGTAAAAATAACTATTTTACCCTCCCCATGGTTACTGAACACAGGTGAAAAGGAGTTTTGACGTTAGCTCATTCAGTGGTTTTCAAACAGGTTAGCTAGAGCAGTCTCTCTTTTGCCCAAGTGAAATCTACGCAGTATGCAGAAAACCTGTAAACTGGATGGCACGGAAGCCGCACTGGCCAACAGAGTGGGGTAGTGATTATAGAATATGAGGGGGAAACAGATGCCCAGGGGGTTTCCTGGTTCCCTGGATGTCTTTCTTACAAGGTTCAGGGAGCAGTCTGCAACTCCCATCCATAGTGGAGTTGTGTAAGCTGCTACGACCGTCTTGGATTGTGATTCACAGTACTGACTAAAACTGACAATGTATATGCCTGAGGACTTGGCCGACCAAGTGGTGGGACTCTGAAGCCTGAAGAAACCATAGCTTATGTACGTGCACAAGGCTGTTCGCTGTGTAAGTCTGTGTCTTAGAAAGGTTTTTGTAATAACATTAACAAAAAACAGACACAATGATACATATGGCGTGATCTTACTTTGAAAAGGCATATGTCTGTGTATCCGCACATGCATGCATGTCTGTGCACACAGATACACAGAGCACTCCAATGCTCCCTCGTGCAGGCGTCGGCGGGCAAGGAGACAATCCAGCTGCTAACAGGACTTAACTTTGCAGGGATGGAGGGGGAACTGGCACGTTTTACGCCATGTAGCTTTCTCCTGCTTAAAAAAAAGGCTGGTACTTTGGGCAGTTTCACTTCCTACTAGGTCATCTGGAAAGTCATGACATATTTTTTCTTTGTTTTTCTATGTAACAATGCGTCATGACTTTCCCGATAACCCAGTAGTTGTGTGTGTGTGTGTGTGTGTGTGTGTGTGTGTGTGTTTCAAGGTAAAAAGAAAGCAGGGGTGGGACCAGCAGTTGGCATAATGGCTATGTCGCTGGACTCCCACGTAGTCGACCACGGTTCGCGTCCCGGACCCGGTAGCTTAAAACTCATGCCGGGTGCATGTGCGTGCGTGCCCAAGATCCTGAGAGGAGAATGGAGGAGAAGAGATTGCGGGTGATTTCTTGCTTTCTGTCTCTCCTCCTTTCTCTGTCTTTCTGGTGAGTGCACACACCCTATAGCAAAAACCTCTCCAAAAAAAAGTAAAATAAAATAAAATAAAAAAGAAAAAAAAAGAAAGCAGGGGAAACAAAAGTATGCCAGTCACCTTGGAAATGAGAAAACAACTCCCAAGAGGGCGGTGGATCTGCCCAGGTTACTCAGGTCTTTGCAGATAGTGCTAGTGCTGAGAGCATGCAGAAGGAGAGCTGAGGGGCTCCGATGTTATTGAAGTTAGCCTGCTGCACAGAGGCTCCTAGCTGCCTTGTTTGCGCCCCGGGCAGGCTGGCTCTGTAGGCTGCCTTCCTGCTACGCTCTGCTCGCCATCTGTTGGGGAAGCAGTCGTTAGGCTGTTAGCAGTGCGTCCCTCCCATGTCTCGTTTCACCAGCCAGCCTCCTCTCAATAGGCCTCCGCGAGGCTATGGGATCACCCTTTAATTATTTACAGGGGTCAGCCACCTGATGGAACTCCTTTGCTGGAGACAGACGGTACTGTCAAGCAGATTAGTTGCATGTTGGGAGGAGGGAGGAGACTGGTGGGTGTGTGCAACAGCCAGGAGTGGGTGGCTTCCAGATAGAAATTCTTCAAAAATTCCAAATAGAAATGCTTCAAGATAGAAATTTGTGAAGCATCTAGGAAGGTACTTTTAAACACCGATCATCTAGAGGCTGTGGTTCGGGGTGAGCCAAGCTGAAGGCCACTGGCCCGGCTCACGTCGGTCACACCTTGCTTTTCTGCCAGACTTGGAAGGATAAGGTCCGCTTAGCTCTGTTTGCATTGCTCTGAAACTGATGTCTATTCAGAGATACACCTACTTTTCCCTGTCCCATCCTTTCTGTCTAGGAACTGTCAGACACCCAGTTAGCAGCCTCTTTCTTTGAACTTTCAATAGACCTGAACCCAAACATGAGAGAAGTTTAAAAAGTTTGTAGAAAAATGGAATTAAAGCAGAAGTTTAGGGGCCAGCTGGTGGTGTAGCAGTAAAGATCCGTGTGGGAGGGTTCCGGGTTCGCATATGGAGACCTCCCTGAACATGCCAGGTGAGCACGTGCCTATGATATGGGGGCTCGCTGAGGCTGGGGGTAGGTTGTGGTATCAAGACCCTGTTGCATGGGACCAGCAGTTAGCGTAATGGCTATGTCGCTGGACTCCCATGTAGTTGACCGCAGTTCGAGTCCCGGACCTGGTGGCTTAAACTCACGCCAGGCGCGTGTACGTGCGTGCACAAGATCCTGAGAGGAGAATGGAGGAGAAGGGATTGCAGCGTGGCCATCCCCCCTGGGGGGTGATTTCTTGCTTTCTGTCTCTCTGTCTCTCTCTTTCTGGCGAGTGCACGCACCCTATAGCAAAAACCTCTAAAAAAAAAAAGACCCTGCTGTGGATGTGTTTTCTTTCTCTCTCTCTCTCTCCCTCTCCCCGTCTCTCTCTTGTTCATGGAAGAAAGAAAAAAAGAAACTGAAAACAAGTACAGGCTTATTTTGGTGCAAGCAAATTTTGAGAACAGTGCATAGTTTTTGGTAACATATTTTCCGTGAACTCTTCGAAGACTCCGTGTATCGGCCCAGCCTCTGACCTGCTATGGGACCTTGGGAGGAGGCTGTTTCCTCTCCCTTGGGCTGAGTTTCTAACACATCTAAATCAGGGGACTGGAAGAGGCAAGACCTAGCATCTCACGGCTATGCCCGTATGCCCCGTTTGTAGAGAGGGAGCCATGAGCTAGACAAAGGCCCAGAAGTCAAGGCATTTGGCCTTGGTGCCAGGCCCCAGCAAGATGCAGGTGTGGGTCCTCATCTGCTGCTTATTTGCACTGAGACTTTGGCCTGGAATAGCGAGGAGGTGGAACACATTCCGAGCTTGAGTTCCCTATCTGCAAAATGGGAGTAATGGTGCTTGCTTTGCGAGCAAGGAGGATTCGTGAAAATACGGTTACATGCCTGGCGCACGGTAGGTGCTCATTACATGGTATTATGCACTTAGTATTTGGCATTCCCAGCCCTGCTTTATGTCTTAGCTGGAAAGAAGTAATAACGCTCTTGCTTTCTAGATGCCCCTTTGTAGAAAGTGTTGGCACTGGGACTGGGCGACCTTTCCCAAAGCAGTATGCGTTCCTTCTTCATCCTCCTGATGATGAGCGCTCTGGAGCGATTTAGTGTGTGACGCGTGTGACAACTCTGCTCTCCTTTAATCTCCACGAAACCCTGTGAAGTGATAGGGACTGTGATTGTCCCCCTTTCTAAATGAAAGCATCTAGGCTCTGTGAAGGGAAGTGCTGTCCCCAAGGTTACACAGTCAGTGGGGAAGCCGGCACTGGTGCCACATGGTTCAGATCTTTGCGTCCCCATTCTTAACCAGCAGTCTGTGCTTTACAGGACCCAGAGGACTTCGGAAGACCAAGAAGAGCCCTAGGTCCGAGGCAGAGACTGAAACGCTTGGATCAGGCAGGAACTCATGCCCTTGAACGCTTTAATCTGGTCGATTTTCTCAGTCAGAGACATTAACAATCAACTCCACACAGGACTGACCCGGCCGGCGCTGAAACCCTGTGGGCCCCGGGGGCCAGATGATTCTGTGTTCTGTCGTACTTATTGCAAGTGACCTTGAATTACCTACAAAACACAGGCAAATGTGTTCTTAATTTGCTCTTTTAACAATGCTGATCTCCCCCTTTCTATTTCAGATTTAAATAGCCCTTCTGTGTTGTCACAGCTTAAAAAGCATCATAAAAAACCCCAACCTTAAACTCTGCCTAATTACGGGGTATGGTGAGGAGGGAGGGGCACTGGATAATGGGCCCATCAGAGCAGTCATGCGGTGGGGAGCAGAGTCGAAGTTCTTTGCCTGCTGCTGGGGAAGTCAGAGAGCAAAATAACCCCTGCTTCAGCCGGAGGCTTGGCTGTTGATTTTACTCTCTTTAATTTGAGGCCCC
Source organism: Tupaia tana (assembly GCA_026018925.1). Lineage (NCBI taxonomy): Eukaryota > Metazoa > Chordata > Mammalia > Scandentia > Tupaiidae > Tupaia > Tupaia tana. The sequence goes on along the minus strand of JAKSZU010000011.1, from coordinate 23,938,449 downwards.
TGAGGCTCCCATTTTGTGGTGTAATTGGCCTCTTCCTGTGCCTGGCCAGAGAAACATGGGGGGGGGCTCCCCAAGATGGTTGGGTTTCGTCCCCACCATGCGGGGCAGCTGTAGGCAGCGTCGGCCTTGATGTTTGTGGTGTGGTGCAGAGTCCTGGGAACGCTCAGGGGTCTCTGAACTGGAAACAGGATTCCTTCTCCCCCCTTCTTTGTCTGACAGCAACGAAAACAGTACAAAGCACTTCCAGAATTTTTTTTTTTTTGATACTTTAAACAAAGAGTTGAAATTTGAGGGTGAAATTGCTGTGGGTTGTGGTACAGGGAGTGCACCCGGATTAGAGGTGTGAGAAGCGCAGTTTTGTCTGGTCGGCAGTCCAAGCAGGTGAGCTTCCTGGGCCTGTGGGCAGGAAGGAGGGAAGGGAACAGCAGGTGGCAGTAACTGGGAAGATCCGTGCCTATCCCAGGCATTAAAAAAGCCAGTGAAAGGGGTGGATTTCACCAGCATCACGTGCCCCATCTCTGCCCTGAGTGCTCCCATTATATGGGCCCTGGACTTGCCATAGCCCCTCTGCCCTGGTCCCACAGAGTTCATGCTTTCCTAGAGGCCAGTGGAGCAGTTTCTGAGGTTCTGGAGACATGAGCAAACAGGTCTCCTAATTTACATTTCAGAGTAACAAAGAGCAGGAAGGACATTTCTGGCATTTGCACTGTTTAAAAAGCAACTGGGCAGAAATCTTGATGGAGCTGTTTCCCGCTCAGGCTGGCAGCTCTCTACACATTGATGTCCTGATAATGAAGGCCTCTCCAAGAGCCCTGTTGGGCGGAGTTCCTTCCAAGTTCTCCAGGAAGCCGAATTTGGACCCTGGCCGCTGACTCAGTGTGGCCTGTTGGGTGACTCCCCGCGCCAGGGAGGCGGGCCTGCCAGTATCCCTGGGCCCAGCCCATAAGCAGGCAGCCCAGGTGATCCTGCAGCCGGAGAGACAGAGGGAAGGGGCTCCCAGGCAGTGCGGCCCCAGGAGGGACAGCTGGTAAGGGGGCGGCTGGGTGGAGGCCTCAGGTGTGGAGTGGGTGTGAGTTCCACACGTAACAGGCCTGGAGGAAGTTTCTGGCTATCACCTTTACCTGTTGAGTCGGGGAAAGAAGTGTGAGAAGTTGAGCTCGTTTTGGAGAAGGTTGGCTGGTTGGTTTCGGAAAGGCAGGAGGTTGTAGGCTTTGAAAAGAATGTGGCACAGGGAACCTGGGGGTGGCTTCAGCTGATCTTCTTCCTTGTCCCCTGAGGTCTCTCCTAGGGTAGTGCCCTCTGGTCCTCGATTTTGCTTTCTGAGATTTCATTTACCTGCAGTGCAGTGTAATAGGGTGCTTTGAGAGAGAGCGAGCGAGTGAGAGAGAGCGAGCGTGCATTCACACAGCTCACTACAGAATATTGTTACGGTGGTCTGTTTTGTTACTAGTTGCTGCTGTTCTCTTATAAGTTAAGCTTTATCATAGCTATGTAGGTATATTCCTGTACTAGCCATGGTTTCGAGGATCTGCTGGGGATCTTAGTGCATCTTGGAAGTACTGTTCTGTTCTCTCCCTTCCCTGGGCTCGTCCAGTGTCTTGGTCGGCAGAAAAGCTTCGTTTGTGTGTGCGTTTGTCTTTGTGTGAGACTGTGTGTGTGTGACTTTGACAGTGGGTGTTTCTTTATCTGAAGGAAGGTCCCAGGGACTTCTCACAGAGGGGCTGGGGTGCAGGGGACAGCCCAGACCAGGAGTTGGAGGATGTGGGGCCTGGCAGCTGCCCTGATGGTGACTCAGGCCCAGTTCCTCGGTCTCCCTGGGATGCCCCCACCTCACGCTCCCCATTGTGGAGGTCAGCAGCTGGAGCGAGGCAGTCATTTCCAGCATCCCTTCCATCCTGTGCACGCTGTGGTGCAGTGAGACTGTCCCCACCAGGTAACACGTGGCTGCCAAGTGGATATTTGAATCACTTTGGCTTCAGAATAACAGGGTGCGTTCTCACAGAGCACTCCTCGCTTCGTCGCCCATGCAGACCGCGTGGACCCCCAGGTGGTGGCGACTTTACTGTCGGTTCAGTTTTTCTGTAACTATCTATCACTGATCAGGCACAGACATGTTCTTCAAAGCCGAGAACACTTTTTTTCCTGAAGGGGGGGATTATGTTTGCTTATAATGGTTAGTAATGTTTCATTCAGACACTTTCAGAAAGTGCTTTCTTTTTGGGAGGGAATGCCATTGCCCGTGAGCTTCTTTTATGGTTGAGCCTTATGCAGGGAAATAGCAAATGCTTCTAGAACCTTCCTTTTAAAGTATTATTATTGGGGCCAGCAGGTGGTGTGGTGGTTAAGATGCTGGACTCCCACAGAGCTAACCGGTTTCAGTCTTGGAGCTGTTGGCTTGGAAATCATGCCGGACATGTGTGCATGCCCAAGATCCTGGGAGGAGAATGGAGGAGAAGGGATTGCTGTGTGGCCATCCCCCCCTGTGTAATGATTTCTCACTTTCCCTCTGGTGAGTGCATGCACCCTATTGAGGGGGGGAACCCTTAAAAATACTACGATTACAATTTCTAATTTACCTATGATAGTTGTACATATTTGTCGGGTTCAGTGTGGTTTGTGAAAACATGGATACCACATGTGGTGATCAGATCAGGGCAGTAAACGCACCAGCATCACGAACATCTGCCGTTGCTTTGTTGCTTTGTGTTGTCATGCACACATCGAGGCCCACCCTTCAGCTATTTTGAAATAGATGTTGAACTGTGAAGAGCCCCAGGCCCTGGCTCCTTGGGACCTCCCGGGCAGGTGGCTAGGCTGAGCATTCGGAATCCACCTAGGCCAAGCTCCTGGGTTAGGCCTTCCCTTTACCAACCGCAGTCTCAGCAAACCCTCCTCTGGGTAGGAGACTGTGGCCCCGGGGTGGTGTGTTCTGTCGGCCTGAGGTGGATGCCTCATCTCCAGCCATCCAGAGAGGACCAGGAAGAGACAGCCAGGAGGCTGCTTTTGTTTGTCCCCAATTATAGTTTAATAAGGGCATGGGGGAGGGGCAGAAGGGTGCCTATAATAAATACTTCTAGCTAATGCAACGTCCATTTGTTTCTCTTAAAGTGAGAAACTCTGAAATTCATCAGTTGGATAGAAAAAGTTAGAGACTTCTATGCCTTTTTTCTCTGTTTTGTCCAGCTCTGTGGCAGATTCTGCTTAGTTTTAAGTCCCTCAGTCAGTCACAGGTTGATTTCCTGGTCCTCTTTTCTCACCTTCTTCCTCCCGACCCCCCTCCACAGAGGGGAACCCCAGTGTGGCTCGGCCTGCCTACCTGGGCCTCTGGCTGACAGTGCCCCAGAGTGTGAGTCGGGGGATCTGGTCGGGACTGTGGGGAAATCTGTGAGTGCGGAGGTAACTGGCACACAAGACCTGGGGGCTCAGGCTTATGATTAAGCCTGGAGAACTCTGTGCCATTTCAAGTGGGCTGGTGGCCCTCAGGTACCCACTGCCACTGCCAGAATGGGCACTTCTTACCTACCTACCTATCTTTCTTTCTTTTTTTTTTTCTTTCTTTCTTTCTTTCTTTCTTTCTTTCTTTCTTTCTTTCTTTCTTTCTTTCTTTCTTTCTTTCTGTTGTTCATGAGCAAGCAAGAAGGGAGAACACCCCCAACAGGGTCTTGATGCTGTGATTCGCCACTCCCATCCCCACCCCTATCCGGCCCCAGGTAAAGGGCAGGCGGATGCCAGACATGTTCAGGGAGTTCTCCAGACTCGAACCAGAACCCTCTCCCGTGGGGCTGCCTTACAGAGCATCCTGTCTCACTGCCACACCTCTGTCCGGCCCGGAGGTGCAGGGAGGGGCTGGCAGGGTGCTCCTCAGCCAGTGAATTTGCTGGCGGCCTCAGCCGGCCGTGCCATCCTCTGGGTGAGCGTATAGGCCAGCAGGGTGGAACTGCACCGGGGCCACCCAGGCTGGCCCTGAAGACCTGCTTTATCTGTTGCACAGAAAGTTTTCAAAGCTCAATGTTTTCTTTTTTTTTTTTTTTTTTTTTGGAGAGGTTTTTGCTATAGGGCACGTGCACTAGCCAGACAGACAGAGAGAGACAGAGACAGAAAGCGAGAAATCACCCCCCAGGGGGGATGGCCATACCACAATCCCTTCTCCTCCATTCTCCTCTCAGGGTCTTGGGCACGTACGCACACGCGCCCGGCGTGAGTTTAAGCCACCGGGTCCGGGACGCGAACCGCGGTCGACTACGTGGGAGTCCAGCGACATAGCCATTATGCTAACTGCTGGTCCCAAAGCTCAGTGTTTTCAGAGTCACCTGTTTTTGGTGGAAATAGGAAGCCTCCAGGCCTAACTACTCTGATGCTTTCTAGGGGCAGCAGTAAGTGGTCTTCTCCTCAGGGGGCTGTGGAAAAGAGGTCAGCTGTGATTGGGTCTTGTGCAGGGAACAGTAAATGTCTTTACTCTCTCCCAGTCGCACCTTTTTGTGATAAGGACCAGCAGAGATTGATTTTTTTTTTTTTTCTTTTTTTGGAGAGGTTTTTGCTGTAGGGCGTGTGCGCTCGCCAGACAGACAGAGAGAGACAGAAAGCGAGAAATCACCCCCCAGGGGGGATGGCCATGCCGCAATCCCTTCTCCATTCTCCTCTCGGGATCTTGGGCACGCACGCACACGCGCCCGGCGTGAGTTTAAGCCACCGGGTCCGAGACGCGAACTGCAGTCGACCACATGGGAGTCCAGCGACATAGCCATTACGCTAACTGCTGGTCCCCAGAGATTGATTCTTGATACTCCTGTCCAGCCTGTGCTGAGATATGGAGGCTGCAGAGCTGTGCAGGGTGGGATTGTCTTACTCTTATGGGACCTGCCATCCCAGTGCTTTTCACATTTCAGTCCTGCTGTCCTTTCTAGAAAACTCTGCTAGGGACAGAGTGCAGGTTGAGCACCCCAGATGACTTTATGTGATGCCTCGTTGTGGCATTAATTACCTTAAATTAAGGAGAAGTTTTCTCCTTACAGCCCTCTACCATCTATGAATGACATCTAATGAAAGTCCTAATGTGACCTTTAAAAAAAGTGGGGAACAAGACCAGTGGGAAATAGGCCTTGGGATCATAGCCTTCCTCAGGCAGCAGAGTCCACAAGATTTAAAACCATTGTTTTGTTTTAATTACACTTGTTTTTATGGAAATCTCTGTATGACACAGATACTGGTATCCCCTTTATGGTAATAATATAAAGTTTTTGTTTGTTTTTTTTTATGAGAGTTTTTTGCTATAGGGTTCATGCGCTCACCAGAGAAACAGAGAAAGGGAGAAATCACCCCCTGGGGGGATGACCATGCCACAATCCCTTCTGCTCCATTCTCCTCCTGGGATCTTGGGCATGCACTCACACTTGCCTGGTGTGAGTTTAAGCCACCAGGTCTGGGACTCGAACCACAGTGGACTACATGGTAGTCCAGCGATATAGCCATCACGCCAACTGCTGGTCCCAGGTTTTGTTTTGTTTTGCTTTTTTACATGTGGGCCCAGCCATTGAGGTGTAGTGGTAAATGAATTGCTTTGCAAGGCTGGAAGCCACATGGTGACTGTGGGTTTGGGTCCCTGGGTAGGCCTGAAAATGTGTTGGGTGTGCTTGCAAGTGAGTGTGAAGTCGAGCCTGTGGAGCTAGAGGAAAGGAGATCACAGCATGAGATCCTGTGGGGGTGTTTCTGTCGCTTGTGTGTGCATGTACGCTCTATCCAAAAAAAAAAAAACCCCACAAGAGTAGATTTAAGGAAAAATGTTAAATAAATAGTGCTTTTACAGTGATGTATGCCAAAAGTGATGAACAGCCAGCGTTGAGAAACCTGTGTGGTTACAGCAACATGTACGCAGCAAGGAAGGTCAGCAATAGACATTGACAGGGAAGTTCCACAAGCGACTGAGAAAGGAGAGAGGTCTTTCTGGAAAGTCTGGCAGAGTCGAAGCACGTACACACAAGACCGTGGAGGTGGCGGTTTCTTTCTGGAATGGGCAGGCAGGTTTGTACAGGTTTCGCTGCAGAGGTGGGGAGTGTGTGCATTCACTTGTGTTTCCCTTCGACTGCGGACCTTACAGGTGCTGCCTGACCCACTGGCTCTCCTTCAACGCAGTGTGGTGTGACTGTTCTGTGTAGGTGGTTTTAACCTTAGGGAAGCAGCTCAGGACTTTCCAAGGAAAAAGCCTGATTGGTCGGGTCCCTTTTTCAAACAGTTCGATGTCCCCTTTTCCAGAGTCTGGTAGCCCTCAAACTCAAGTGGCTGTCAGGATCACCTGGGGGCCCTGCCCTACCTCACCAGCCGGGTCTCTGTGTGCTTTATTTGCTCTGAAGGTGACCCCAGGACACATGGGTGTTGGAGCTTGTTGGCAAGACCCTGGATCCCAGCTCTGGCTGCCCGTTAGAATCATTTGCAGAGCTATTGAAGAGTTCGAGGCCTGGTCCCAGAGAAGCCCAATCGGAATCTGGTGTGGGGCCAGCACATTGGGATTTTTTAAATGCTCCCCAGGTGATTCTGTTGTGTGGGTAGGTGGAGACCCAATGCCTTGATTGAGACTTTCAGGAAAATTCTAATGAACACGTGGGAATATTCTTGATGAAGCAAAGGGACCCACTTAGAGAAAGTAATAGGAGGAGGATAAAGGGAATGAGTGTGGCTGCAGAGGAACCTTCAGGCCTTTAGAGGACGTCTGTGACAAAGTGGAGAGGGAAAGCAGGCAACCCACGGTGGGCTGTGCCAGCTGTCAGAACGGGGTCAGGAGGGTTAACAGCTTCGAGAAATGCTAAGGGCACCTACAGGGCTTTTGAGGATTGTCCAGAGCAGAGGAACAAGGACACTATTAGCCTGTAGCTGCACCAGGGAAATGTAGCGCTGGCTCGGGGGGTGGGGGAGAGCAGGGGCTGTTTTCTGTGAAGCCCCCGGACAGTGATGGTCACGTAACCAGGAGCACGAGGGCACTGTGGCCCAGACAGTAGAGGGGATGGCTGGAGGTGGAGACTGCTTTTAAACAAGGCCACCTTGTCGTACCCTCAGGACTCATTGCCCTGGGTACTCGGGAGCCTGGGCGTTACCATCGCAGGTTATCATTCTGTTTAAAGAGTGTAACGGAGATCGGGCCTGGAAGACCAGAGGGGGCAAAAATGATCTGAGCTTTGAAAAAGTTAGGAAGAAGTGAATTTCAGAAACTGGGCTCTGTTTCCAAGAAACTTACAGAAAGCATTAAGCAGTCACTTTGTGAACATCTGTTGAGCCCATTCTGGGTCAAGGTGATGGCCACTTTTTTCCTCCTCCTCTTTTTTAATGCCAGTGGGCAAATGCCCTCAGGATAGGGAGAGAGGGAGTCACTCTCCCCCACTCCCCTGTGTGGGTGGTCATGTCACAATCTCTTTTCCTTCAGTTCTCCATTGTGTGAGGACCCTGGGCATGTGCACGCACCCAGTGTGCTGTTTAAGCTGCTGGGGCTGGGACTAGAGCCCTGGGTGGTCGTGTGGGATCCAGCTTCTGCACAGCGTTCAGGTGCTGCATTGTGGGGCCAGCCCCGCTTCCTTTCCTTGGAGCGCAGTGTGTGTGCTGGCTAACCCTGCCTGTTCTGGTGGTAGCAGACGGTGGGTCAGGGAGGACTTGAGGCCCCTCAGCAATGTTTGGCCAAGTGCTTGTGATGTCTTCTTCATGGGCTCCCCAGAGTGAAACTGTCTCTGGCTCAGGTAGGCACTCCATAATGCCTTTGTGGAAAGATGTGGAGATGGAGACCGAATGACATACAGCTGTGTGTCTTCTGAGTCCGTTCATCAGCCACCCCCAAAGCAGAGGCGGCTCCCTAAATCTAAGGTAGAAGGGATCTGGCGAGACCTTCCCTTTGGAAGGGAGACAAAGGGAATTTGTGAGTACTTGTCCTAAAGTACCGACTGCCAGACACACACACAGTTTATTTAGATAACCTCCTACTTGAGGGGAGGCTGGGAGGCCTGGTGGAGTGTGCAGAAGCTGGGGTCATTTGGATCCGCTTTAGTCACGAGCCAGGCACACCTGGCCTTCCCAGTCTACATCCTTGCAGCACCTTGGGTAAAGGCGTGTTTCCTAAGAACCAGTTCTGGGAGGGCTGAGCCAGGAGGAGTGACCAGCGAGCTTCTAAGGAATGCAGAGGCTGCTGGGCTGACCTGCACAGGGGTGAGTCCACGCAGTGCATGGGGTAAAGTGGTGCACCTGTCAGAAGATCCCTGGAAGTGGTACCTGGAAGCCTGCCCTTTAGCGGTAGGGTCAGAAGTGGCTCTTGTGAGCTCAGAGGTGATGAGGGCTGATACTGAAAGTGACATTGGCACTAGGTGAAAGTGACGCAGGCTGTAGATGGCAGCTTGCAAGTACTGATGGGACAGTCTAGGTTTAATGGGGTGAAAAAGACTCAGGTCTTAGCACTACCATGCTCCAGATAACTCCATAGGGGTGTGGCAGTCAGCAAAGCAAAGGACATTTTGGGGTGTACCAGGTTTGGTGTTCAGATATCATTGGGGTTCCGTCTATCTGGCTAGCCAGGCCTCATCTGGATGTTCATGTCCTGTTCTGGGTACCGCATTTTATTATTTTTTTTAAACTTATTTGGTTAAATTATTGGGTCATTGGAAAAGTCATGCATTTTTGCATAAGAGAAAACAGAAAAATACATCATGACTTTTCCAACAACCTAACAGAAATCGTTGTTTTAAAAGAATATTTTTAAGTTCTACAACAACTGAAAATTTAGGAAAAATTGGGGGCTACACTTTGGAAGAGATGTTGACAAACTTGAGGGTGATTGGAGGGTGGAGGTATGAGAACAGGAGGTTCGTCGAGGCAGCATGGTGGTCGCTGTCAGAGATCAGGAGACCTTCAGTGAGGAGGAGGAGGAGGAAGGGAAGGACCTGCTAGCAGCCTCTTCACGTGTGTTAACTCGGAATCCTGGGCGCAGCTTTTCCAGGAGGAGACCAAGCTTATGTGAAGCTCCAGGATGCAGAGTTCAGACCAAAGGGTCTGAGTTATGTAAGGATAATGGTTGACACGCTTCGGGACTGTTCTGTATGCCGAGATGATACTTGTGTGAGCTCCAGGGTGCAGGATTGAGACCAAAGCTGCAAGTGTGTGAGAATAATTGCTGGTGTGTATCCAGTCCTCCCTACTGCACTGGATTCCTCTCATACATTGCCTCATCTAATCCTCACTGCAGCCCCAGTGAGGCGGCATTCAGGCTCGTTCTGCTTGCTTTGAGGGCACCACAGCTACCAAGGCTGTAAATTATTTGTCACCACCAAGAGTTTTCATAATTTTCTTCACAACGATCTTGTGCTGAACACTGCTAAACCTGTTGCATACATTGTCATAATTCTTACAATAACTCTGTGGCACTTTGGGGGTTACTGCCTCCTGCCTTTTAAAAAAAAATTAGTTCTATTTATTATTTTTAATTTGACCAGAGAGACAGAGAGAGAGAGAGAGAGAGAAAGAGAGAAAGAGAGAGGGGGAGGATGGGGAAGGGATAAAGCAAGTGGCTAGGTCTAGGACTTGAGCCATGGCCAACCATGTGGAAATCCAGTGCTTTTAACCACCATGCCACCTGCCGGGCCCCGCCCCTCCTTTTAAAGACAAGTCTCTGTGTTTCAATTAGGTTGACTAGGACTTGAACCCAGGCCTCCCATGTGGTCCTAGCCTGTGTAGTAGAGTGCCTTAGCAGCACGCCCCCAAGGAGGGGGGCTGTTACCCCAGTTTGGAGGTTGAAGAGTTGAGGACCACATGAGCCGTGATGGCATAGCATGTAAATCTCATGCAGATTCCTAAAAGGCATGGACCATGCTGGGAGGCCGGGCTTGGTGAGGAGGACGTGGGCTGGATTCCTGCTACCACGCCTGCCTCTGTGGCACCTCAGTGCAGGGCTCAGACTCAGAGCCGTAGGCGATGGTTCTGAAGGATGAATGAGGCTGAGGAATTTGGCAAAGCCATACAGCCGGGATATGGCAGACCTGGAATTGTGACCAGATCTGCTGATTCTGGAGCTGGCGCTCTTTCACCTGTGCCGAGGAGAGAGAACTGTGTTCATCAGTGTCCGGTGTGGCCTGGACCGTTCTAGGGCTTGTTCTTGGTAGTGGTCCTGCAGAGACAAGGTGGCTATCTGTCAGCACTGCAGGAGGCAGTCCCCCAGCACGTGGAGGCAGGGTGGGCTCTCTGACCCTGAAGGGCCCCTGGGCAGAGTCTAAGAGCCTGTGATTCAAGTAAGGCATCTGTTAAAACTTAACATCTTAAAATCTGACATTTCGCCTGCACAATCTCTTCCTTCTCTGCTCATTTAAAATTGACTCCATCTTCTCCTCTCCTCCCCCTCTCTTGCCTTCCGGCCATGGGTGAAAGGCAGGGGGTGGGACTGGCCCAAGCCACGTGCAGCTTCACAAATGGTCATTGTAGACTAGTGGGTGACCGAGTCCCTTGTCAGGAGCCCTGTTCAGGGCAGATGCCCCTTTATCGTTCTGTGCTTGCCTACGCTCGGTCAGCACGTTCCGGCACCTACCCTGCCCGTCCAGCAGCATCATGACGGATGTTTGACCTTCTCTGTTGGGGGCTGAGGTGCAAATGGCAAGAAGTCTGCAGCCGCCTTCCAGCCTTGGACTCTACTGGGCAGGGATGACCTCAGGCAGAGTGAGTGGCTTCCCTGGCTTTCTGAACAAAGAGATCTATGCCTGGCTGTGCCTTCTCCTCTCAGAGACAGCAGGGCTAGCAGTGGCCCTGACGGTGAGAGTACACAGCGAGTCCTGATACTCAAAGACAGTGTGGCTGGGGCATCCCCTTACCTTGCGCCAAGCCTGGTGGTAAATGCTTTATTGGCATTGGCTGTTTAGTCCTTAGAAGAACTTCCCAAGTGGGTACTGTAGCTGTTCCTGTTTTGCAGATGAGGAAGCTGTTTCTTGAGATAGTAGTTCTAAGTGCCATATCTTGAAAGCAGAAGGTGAACTCATTATTGTCCATGCTTTTAAAGAGAGACTTGAGAAAGTTTAGACTTGTAAATCTAAAGCCTAGGTTCTCAACAGTTGTGTCCCCCAGGGGACAAATGGCAAGGTCTGCAGACATTTGGGGCTATCCCAGTTTGGAGGGGAAATTTGCTACTGGTATCTTGAAGGTAGAGGCTAGGATGCTGCTTAGCATCCCACAGTGCATAGGACAGCTCCAGACAGAGCCCAGAGAATGATCTGTCCCTTGGGGCCAGGAGGTGGCATGGTGCTTAAGGCACTGGACTCCCACATGTTGACCGTGGTTCAAGCCCAGGACCTGGCAGCTTACTTTCTCGCTTTCCCTTTCTGTCTATGGTGAGTGCATGTACCCTATAGCAAATTTAAAAAGATAATAATAAATTAACTAAATAATTCTTAAAAGAGAGAGAGAGAGTGTGATCTGTCCCCACATGTTCATAGTGTGAGGTTGGAAACCCTCATCTAAAAGAGACCAGTTTCTTAATCCCTTTTCAGCATCTCACCCAGCTTGACGTCATCATTTCTGCTCAGACCTGCTTGTGACTACTGGGTTGATAGAAAAGTCATGACGTATTTTTCTATGCAAAAATGTGTTATGACTTTTCCAATGACCCGATGTTTCTGGCTTCCCTTCTACTGAGCAGGTGGTAAAATTGCACCTTCCCACCTTCCTTCACGAGGTGTGGACACGTGACTCGTGTTGGCCAGTGAACTGTGAGAAGGAAGTAGCATAACTCTAGAACGTGGAAGTCGGCATGTTCCTTCTCTCCTGTGCTCCCCGATGGCCGTCAGCCTCGTTCCGAGAGGAGGAGGTGGAGGGGAGAGGCCCAGGTCGGCTCACAGTGGAGTGAGGTGTGAGTGAGAACCGCTGCTGGTTAATCTCCTGAGATTGGGGTTGTCTGTGACCATGGCATGGCCGGTCTGATCCCAACTGGTGTACTCTAAACACAACGAAAAGGAGGAGGTGGTATTTGGATGAGGCGGACGGATATTCGGGTTCTGTGGATAAAAGCCCAAGCGCCCAGTATTCGCGGATTGCCTGCCGTGGTGACAACACTGTGCTTGGCCCTGCGGGAGGCCTGGAGATGCGGGCAGGTTGCCTCATGGGACAAGTGGGAGGGAGTTTATTAGGTCAGTCCGTCTCGTGAGGGCTCTCTGAGGTCCAGAGAGGTTGAGTGACATACCCAGCCCTCTGTGCATCCCCTGCCTCCCCCAGGTACTCACCCACTTCAGTATGTGGTTTTGAGTCACTTGCTGGTCTGGGAATGTCTCAAGGGCAGAGCCCGTCTTTACCTTCTTCTGGTTTCGCAGCATGGCTCAGGACCCTTGGTCGGATGAGTTGGGATTGGGGGAGAGAGTGTGGAAAGTGGGCATGACGGGGTGCAGCTGGAGGGCTTTGAGGGAAGAGTTGATCTGAGGTGGCCAGCAGGAGCACCAAAGCCAGCATAGGGGATGGGTACAGAGTGGGATGGGGCCTGGGCAGTGGGGACAGGAGGGTGGGGTGGTGTTCACTTTTCTCTGCAAATCTCTCAGATGTGCAGGCAGCATGGTCTGAGGGACCCTGTGGAGGAGGAGCACTGTGGGGTTGAGCATCCATCCTCAGTGGGCCCTGGAGAGACCCTTTGGTGTGAGCAGGTGCTGGCTTCCCCGAGCAGCACGTGCCCCTGGGAGGGGAGTTACTGTACAGGAACTTCACTGAAGGCTCATTAATTCTGTTCATCTCCCTCAGAGGCTTGGAAGTGATCATTTAGTGCCAGGAGCAGGCATACCCTGGCACAGAGCCAGGACCGTTCCCGGCAGCACAGCACAGTCAGCCTGACTCATGCTCCCAGGCACCTCGGTGTTCCCATCTATAAAAGGGGCACGATCAGGAGAGCTCACCCTGCCTGTCATCCACACAGGTGACACAGGGCTGGGCTCTGTGCTGGAAGGCCAGGGGCAGGTGCACTCACAGGTTGGAAGGAAAGAGTTAACATATTCCTCTCTAGCTACCCAGGGCGTCTTCCAGGAGCTCTTGCCTGGAGCTGTTTGAAGTGAGAGCCTTGGGACAGCTCTGACAGCACCTGCCTGTCCACCTGCCTGCTGAGTGGCCTCAACTGCTATGGGCAGGGACTGTGCCAAGGACCCACTTCAGTGGACTTGTCCTTGGGCATTCCCTGGGAGCTGGCCAGCTAGCGGGGTCTGGCCTCTCCCTTTTCTGTTTTAGATTCTCCCAGCCTGAGAGGTCGGTCTTAACATCTGGATTCTGCAAGGCATCCCATTTACCCAGTGAGAAGGCCCTTCCTCCAGCACCTGCAGGCTTGTGTCTGCCTGTGCTTCTGGTGAGGCTGCCCCTCCCCCGTTCCTGCCTGAATTCATCCAGGAGGGATTGCCTCTTCATCCAAGTAGGTGCCAGCAGTCTCTCCCTCAGTTGGATGATTCATTCAGACTCGGGAAACGGGCTTATTATCACTGCTGTAAGGAAGGCAGGTCCTGCTTTGGAGCCAGCCGGCTGGAGTTTGAATCCCAGCCTTGCCACTCCCTGGCTGTGTGTTCTTGAGCACGTCATTAATCTCCCTGTGTTCAGTTGTCTTATCAGTAAAATGGCCATGATGTGAGTGTCTAACTCAGTCTGGTTATTGTGTGGTTTAAATGAGTTCGTTTAATTAATGTATGGACAATTTACCCCGGCCATCACAAACTTGTGAGCTGTTAATGGTTTTGTTGATGTTTCTCCTACTTTGTGTCAGAATTGGTGTCACCAAGAGGTTGCTGATTTTGGGTGCACATGCACACAAGCCTGGTGTGTTTTTGTTTTTATTGTTTTTTTTTTTTTAGAGGTTTTTGCCTTAGGGCATGTGCACTCCCTGGAGAGAGACAGAGACAGAGATAGTGAGTGGGAAAGTGAGAAATCACCCCCGAGGGGCGATGGCCAGGTAGCAATCCCTTCTCCTCAGTTCCCCTCCTGGAATCTTGAGCATGCATGTACTCGGGCCCAGGGTGATTGTCTGGGACTTGAACTGCGGTTAGCCATGTGCGAGCCCAGCAATATAACCAACCGCTGTGCCGTCTTTTGGCCCCCTGGTGTGTTTTCGAACTGTGGGGCCAGGGTTCGGACCGCAGGGGACCATATGGGATCTGACTCTTTCTACACAGTGCTTAACCACTGTACCGTGGGGCTGGCCATCCACCCTGTCTTAGATGTAAACTCTTTATGTGTTTTCTGTCTTACGCGGTGCACATGCCAACGTGGTTCAAGTCTTAACACTAACCTTTATGGAGGGTATTATGGTTTGGACCATATTTTGGTCCCTAAAGTTTCAAGTTTTGGAATTTGGTTTTAGTGGGCAATGTCCCCCAGAACTTCCTGCATTGGGATTTGATTGTATTGATTGAATTGTACAGGTATTAAGTGATCACTTAATTTCTTCATGGTGTTCAAAGACGAGGCCTTTGGGTTTGATCATGTCACTAGGGGCCTCCGTGGTTGAGTTAGGGGGTTATATAAGCAGAGAGCGTGAGAACGGCAAGGAGAGAAAGCCTCCTGGACATAGGCCAGGCCCTGCTCTGCTGTAAGTCCTGCCTTCTGCCATTTGTGATGCTTTTGGACTTCCCAGCCACCAGGATCGTGAGCTATCAAACCTTGGTTCCTTCCTTCCTCTCTCTTTTTCTTTTCTTCCTTCTTTAAAAAAAAAAAAAAAAAAAAATCCAGAGGGTGTGTATGCTCATTGGATAGAGACAGAGAGAGGGAGGGAAGTGAGAGAGCATAGCCCACAGGGCATGGTCACTCCCCAGTCCTCTCTCCTCTCTCTCTCCCTCCTTTCGGGATTTTGGGCACACATGTGTAAGTGCCAGTGTGATTTTCAAGCTACCAGGTCTGGGATTCAAACTGTGCCGCTGGCCACATGGAATCCTTAGCCTCCATGCTGCCTGTGGGCCCAAATCTTTCTGTCTTTATAATTCACTCAGCCCCAGGTACTGCTGTTAGCAGCACAGTAACAGACTGAGGTGAGCGCGGGGGCGGGGGGGGGGGGGGGGGGGGGGGGGGACACCGCAGGCCTCAGGGGAGACCTGGATGGCTTCGCACACCTTGGCTTCCTTTGCACTTCTCATTTAGAAAATGCTGCCTCCCTGTGCTGAGAGGCTGCCCAGAGCCCTGCTGAGGGTCAGCCTCTGCTCCCTCCTTCCCCTGCCCCTAGAGCCCCAGGCTGTAGTTTTCTGTGGTCGGGGTGTAGGTTCAGCTCCCTGGGGAATGTAGGGCTCTGCAGGTGTCATGGAAACCCCCCAGCCCTGCGCAAGCCTGAGGAAGAAGAGGGGGAAAGCTTTCTCATAGCCCAACAAGCAGGTATTTCCTGTCAGCCCCCAGCTATCAGAGAAAGCAGCCCCTTTGGTAATTCAGAGAGAAGAGCCCCACCCTTGCCACCCGCCCACCCCAGACCTCTAGGATTTAATGAGAAGACAGCCACACTGGCCCGTGTGGCTCTCTGCAGTTATGGAAGCTCTCTCCTGCTTTCTTCAGTATGCTGGCCATGGGCCATGTGTAGCTTTTGGTTGCTGAAAGGTGGCCAGTCTGAACTAGGATGTGGTCTGACTGCAAAAATGCATGGTTCATTTAGAAGACAACGCCAAAAAAAAAAAAAAAAAAGATGCAAAGTAATCTCTGTTTTAAATATTGATCTTGCATATTTTCTAGGTGCTGATGTTTTAGAATAGGATGTCGGGTCTCTTAGGTTAACGTAAAATCACATCGTTAACGGTAAGGGCTGCATGGTGGTGCGGTGGTGAAATGTGATGCTCTGTGAGGCTCACTCACACGAGAAGGCAGCTGCTGTCCTGCCCCTTGGAGGCACCCTGGGCTTGGAGAGGGAAGAAGTGAAACCCCCTGGGTACTTCCCCCCAGGGTACAGCTCAGTCTATGCTGCTCTCAGACCAGGACCATCCACTCGGGTTAAGGGCCAAGCGCCCCAGGCAGTGTCTACAATGGTTGCTGCCCTGGTCTTCTCTCTGGGTTGTTCTCGGCAACAGGAAGTCAGGACGCTGACAGAGCTTCTCTGGGGGTTGGAGTGGTTTAGGGTGGATTTGGGGGGCATGGGCATGGGCCCAAGGTGTCAAACTGGACAGAGGAAGTTCTGAGCCCTGGCTGGAAACTTAGCTCTGGGCAGTAGAATAATGGCTACTAGTGATGGGTGCGGCCAGCGTGCTAAGCCCTGCACTGGGTCTCCCTAGCTGGCTGTGAGATGCCATGACATTCTTGTTGCAGAAGAGGGTCACTGAGGGCTCCAGTAGTAACATCCTGGCCTGGAGTTCTGCTGTTCAGTAAGTGGCAGAAGCTTGCCTCTCCAGGTGTCGTGCTCTTTGGCCCACAGCACACTTCCCTGGGCTCAGCCTCTCTTCTCCCTCCAACCGTCAGGTTCTTGATGAAAATGAAGGGGGCTGGACACTTGGTCGCAGGAAGAGGAGGAAGAGCAGAGACACACAGGGCTTAGGTTCAGGGAGTCTGTCCTGCAGAGAGGGCGTGTGCATTTGTCTGCAGAGGCCCCCCCCTTTCCTGTGTCCACTAGACGTAGGCCTGGCTTCTGCACAGACCACTGGAGAAGGCAGGTGCAGAGAAGCGGGGCTGCCGGTCCTGCTGCGGAGTGAGTGGGGGAAGCACAGGTTCCTGCATTGCAGGCACTTTCCTACAGCCCTCCTTCCTGGGCCAGGCGGCTTTTATTTTATTGTATTATATTATATTATGTTATTTATTTATTTATTAGCTAGTTTTGCTTTAGGGCACATGCACTCACCGAGAGGGATAGAGAAAAAGTGACAAATCAACCCCTGGTGGGGATGGCCACACCGCCATCCCTTCTCCGCTGTCCTCTTGGGGTTTTGGGCATGCACGCACAGGCACCAGCATGGTTTTCAAGCCACCAGGTCCAGGATTCAAACCATGCAGTCGACCAGGTGGGATCCAGCCACCTTAACCACCATCCCACTGGCTGGCCCCTCATGTGGCTTTTAAATAATGAATTTAAAAGCCAGCTGTGCTGGCAGTTGAGGGGCCACTCCCCTTGGGCCTCACCCGCTTGTTCAGGGGCTGCCGCTTGTTCAGGGGCTGCCAGTGGGGTAGATTCAGCTCACAGGTGGTGCAGGTCATTGCCTGATCCTCACCTGGGTCCCGAGGACCGGAGCGTATTACTCCAACAGCAGGAACTGCCCCCGCCCCTCCTCTTAGCATTCGGGGAGCAGGCAATCTGTCTCCACGTAAATCAACACAGGCCACTTCCTCACAGCCTGCCGCACTCTGCTTCGAGATAACCTTGCGGTTTTCCCTTTTTCCATCGACTCTGGGCCTTGCTTCTGAGCGCAGTGAGTCGTGGCAGAATCGAGGCCCTGGAAAGCCGTCTGGATTTATCTGTGAAGGTCGTGGGGGCTGTCTCCCACCACTGCTCTTCCTGCAGTGAGCTCCGAGACCTTGGGCAAGCCCCTCTACCTTCCCAAGCCTCTGTTTTCCTCATCTATCAAAGGGGATGTTGGTGATGAAAACACACGCCCTGACGGGGTACAGGGGTCACAGAGAGCGCCTCAGGATGGGTCACCAGAAAAGCTGGTGATGCTCACGTCAGCATCATCTGGTGTAGGTTCATGGACATGTTCCAGATACTATGAGACAGGAAAGAACCAGGTGCTAGAGAATCCAAACCTTCACACCGAATAGCCATGTTGCCCTAGCTTAAGGTACGTTCCTAACAACCTCCCTATGTCTCAGGGGCCTTGTCTGCGGTCCGGGATTCTGGGGACCGTGTGTGCCTGTGTATTCACCACGTTCACAGTCGATGCTCAGTTTCCACTTTTTTTTCCTGTACGAGCTATCAGCTTAGCTGAAGGTTATCAAGACATCTTTTTAAAATGTACAGACAATCCTCCTGGCTCTGTTCTCTGCAGCAAGTGTGTGCCTATCCTCTTTGGAGCATCCCACCCTTGGGCACACTCTTCAACCAGCACGATCTCAGTGTGAAGACCGCGCTGCCTCAGTGACAGCATAGCATCTCGTCAATGACAGAGGGTCCCTCGATCCTGCAACTGTCTGAGAGCAGGCAGGACAGCACTTATCCCGGTCCTGGAGTCTCAGCAGGTGGGATGGGTGTACTTGTGCACACGCAGTGCTTGGAAAATCAGTCTAGAAGTGCTAGTAAAAACTGGGTTCCCTGGGGACCAGCAGGTGGCATAATGGTTACATTGCTGTACTCCCACATAGTTGACCACGGTTCAAGTCCTGGATCAGGTGGCTTAAAACTCACACCAGGTGTGTGTGCATGCGTGCCCAAAATCCTAAGAGGAGAATGGAGGAGAAGGGATTGTAGCGTGGCCGTTCCCCTAGGAGGTGATTTCCCACTTTCTGTCTCCCTGTCTCTGTCTCTCTGACAAGTGCACACACCCTATAGCAAAAATCTCTCTTAAAAAACAAAACACAAAAAAGAACTGGACCCCTACATGACCAACTGTGGTTTGAGTCCTGGACCTGTTGGCTTGAAAATCACACTGGTATATGTGTGTGCATGGCCAAAATCTCGAGAGGAGAATGGAGGAGAAGGGATTGCAGTATGGCCATCCCCCCAGAAGATGATTTCTCATTTTCCATCTCTCTGTCTCTGGTGAGCACACATACCCTATGGCAAAAACTTAAAAACAAAACAAAACAAAAAAACCCCAAAAACTTAAACACCAGCTTCCTTTGTTGTTTTCTTCTTTATCAGGAAAAACGTGAGGAAAGAGAGGACCCTTTTGGGTGGAATATGTAGTACCTTTTGCTCTTGCCGAGTGACTGGTGTTGTGGATGAGGGCCGAGAGACATGGGGTGGCTGACGGGCCGGGAAGCTCGCTGTGGCTGTGATGTCCATTGCTACTTATGGAGAGCATGGCGTCTTGGAGCTGGAAAGGGCCTCATATCTCCCTCCCAGTCTGAATACTTTGAAAATTCTGGGGTGGCGGTAGGCGAGCACTGGGGGAAACTATGCTTGCTGGGGGCCGTGGAGGGTGCAGGCCTGGCACTGAGGGCTGCCTGTGCTCTGCTAGGAAGAAGCTTAGCATCCTTCAGTGGGGGTTGTCAGTGAAGTACTGGGGACTAAAACTGAGAAAGGAAGGACAGCAGCTTACCCTCTGGGCTGTCAGACCCTCCCCTTGAGGGAGGTACAGAGTTGGCCAAGTTTCCTGGAGGACTGCAGGGCAGGGTAAGGGTGGGGAGAGGGATGGGGTCTTCTTAGGCTGGCAGGGCTTGGTTGTGGCTAGGTTGAGGTGTGTCTGTTGAGAGAATGTGTGATTTAAAGGCAGGCTTGGAGGCCAGCAGGTGGCATGGTGGTTAAGGTGACTGGATCCCACGTGGACCAGATCCTGGACCCTGTGGCTTGAAGAACATGCCGGGTGCAAGTGCGTGTATGCCCAGTAACCCAAGAAGAGAATGGATTGCAGCACGGGCATCTCCCTGGGGGGCGGTGATTTCTCACTTTCTCTCTCTGTCTCTCTCCAGTGAGCACACATACCCTATAGCAAGCTAAAATAATAAATAAATACAATAAAGGCAAGCTTGGCCAGCCATGGAAGCTTAGGGAAAGGAGGGCTTTGAGGCAGTGCCCAGGCAGAGCTGCCCAGGAAGGAGGGCACCAGCATGAGGTGGCTGTGCTTGCTCTGCCGGCGAGATCACAGCTGTGGTTAGCCACAGGCACTCAGGTTTGTTTGCCCAGTGCCATCAGACACGGCAGTTCTTGCAGCTGGCTTTGAGTGTTAGGTAAGGACCGGCTCACCCGGCAAACACCTGCTTACGTGGTGCCTGCTCACCGGGGAAAGCACGCTGACGTTCGTGGACTTCCCAGGAACATGGAACCCGAGAAAGCTGTTTCTCACCATAGAGTACTGAAGCGGCTTTGTGCTCTCCACAGCAGTCGTGTGTGCTTTCGGTTAACCCGAACCCACGGTCAGGGCTGGCACTGGGCCAGGCCCTAGACCCGCATCCCCTTACCCAGGTCCGGGCTTTAGTCTTTGCTCCAATGAGCCTGTGGAAACTTCTGCCCCGGTGGGGACCTGAGGGTGTTTTCTGAGCTCCTCCTGTCCCGGCTGTCCAGGTCCAATCCTGGAGGAGTGCTTCATCCCAAGCGGCGTCCTTCCCTGGATGAGCTGGTCATTCTGATTTGGGGAGAGGGAGAGCAACATACTTGAAGCATCCAGGGAAGGGTCGACCACGGGACTCTCACCAGTTCCCGGCTGCACGCACGTGTGAGCTCCCGTCTCTGAAGAGAGGGGTACCAGCCGCCTGGAGGATAGTAAGGGAACCCGGGGTCCAGACTCAGTTATGACGTGTCGAGTCCCCACAGGAGGCTGGGTTTGTAGCTGGACCTCATTCCTTTGCAGTTTTAACTATTTATACTGTAAAATATAACAGAGATTTAGAAAAGGACACAAAGCATGAATGTATAGCTCAGTGAATTACTCCAGAGTGGGCATGCTCGTAACTGCTGTCCACATCAAGATCTGGAACCCTAACCGCACCCCAGGAGTCTCCCTGTTCTTCACCCCTTCTCTGCTGTCCATAGCATCAGCCTGACTTTTTTTTTTTTTTTTTTTTTTTTTTGATAGGTTTTTGCTATAGGGTGCATGCTCTCGCCAGAAAGACAAAAAATGAGAAATCACCTCCCCCGCCAAGGGGAATGGCCACACTTCAATCCCTTCTCTCGGAGATTTGAGCACACACGCACATGTGCCCTGTGTGAATTTTAAGCCACCAGGTCCGGGACTCAAACCAGGGTCGACTGCAGGGTAGTCCAGCAATGTAACCATTACACTATCTGTTGGTCCCACACATAGTTTTTTTTTTTTTTTTTTATCATATCAACTTTTCGAAGATCCCTCATATTCTTTTGTATGTGGCTGCTTTTGTTCAATGTTATGTTTGTGAAATCCTTGCATTTTTGTTGCATACAGCTGTCCTTTGCTCTTTTTCACTGCTGTATATTATTCCATTAAATGAGTAGCATCATTTTGGTGTCCGTCCTCCTGCCAATGAATAGCTGGATTGGTAACATTTCCAGGATATGGTGGAAACAATGGGCGTCAGTAAACCTGTTTGTGCACACGTGGGTGTCCTGGTGGGGGACTCTCTGCGTCTTGTTCCACCTTCACACTGGCCTGTAAGCAAGTGGGGAGAGGTGGCCCAGCTCAGCAAGCACATATCTGCTGGGAGCCCAGGCTCCACTCACGGTCTCCTTGTGTCTCAGGTAGTCTCGGAGCACCTTCCGGAACACCTCCCTTTCCAGTGTTGTGGGGTGTTGGCATGCTGAAGTTGTGTGCTGTGTGTGCTCACCCTCGCAGGCCGAGTGAGCAGTGGAGAGCAGATGCTAGAGGCTGGCAAGCGTTAGGAGCACGGCCTACCCAGGTCCTCCGAAGCCAACCCACGCACCGAACCCTTTAAGCCTCGGTGTCGGCCGCAGTGTTTGCTCCCGAGCGGCTTTGGCACTGTTCCGGCATGTTGAGTGGAGCATGGTCAGGAAGGTCGAGGCCTCCGCTGAGTCGCCTGGACACTGCTTGTGGTGCAGCTAAGCTCTTAATGTGTTTTCATAATCAAGGCAGAAAGGTCCCATTGTGGCAGTCACGCCGTGGTCATAAAGCACTTTTTGTTTTCTAACAAAATTCCAAGTTGCAAAAGCAAGTCAGCTTAGCAAAGACAGAATACCAATTAATGGCCACTTGCCACTTGCAATGGCTCGGCAAGCTCCCGGTCAGTAATGGCTGGCCAGCCTGTGTTTGATGGGGGCCCCTCAGAGACACAGAAGTGCTTTGCAGCCTACTTGTGGGAACACAGGAAGATGCTCAGAGTCGTGTTTATCACCCTGAAATTATAATCTGCTGTTAATGTGGCAATGAGTGTTTGTTCGGCTCATATTTCAGAAAATCCAAATACCGCTGGGATAAATAAGGGGTTATTTTTCTCGCAAAACAAGAAATCCAGAGGCAGGCAGTCCTAGGCTCCGTGTTGCCCCCTCCTGTTTTTTTGCTTTGGTGTCCTCAGCACATAGCCTCATGTTCCCAACGTGGCTGCTGTATCTCTAGGTTTCACATCTACCTTCCAGGTAGGAAGTTGGCAAAAGCCAACTTTTACCCATTTTACTTTTTAACTCATTTTAATGAGAACAACTAACTTTCTGGAAGCCCCAAGCAGTAGGCTTCTCCTCTCATTTCATTAGCTAGAACTGCTTTGGGTGGCCATCACTGGTGACAAGGGAGCTGGGAGCTGAGCACGTTGTTATCTGAACAAAACCAGCCTCCCTGAAGCCAAGGAAGAAGAGGAAGGTAGACGTGGGAAGGCAGTGAACGGTGGGTGGTAAGATTTGCTGGATAGCATGACAGGGAACGCGTGGTTTCACATGAAGCAAATTTCCTCGGTAACTGAGACTCACTCCTGTAAGCACTGACGTATTTTAAATCATTTTAAACAGGCCAGTAAGTGACACGTTTTCTTTTAAATGATCTCTCGACATCACATCCCCTCCTCTCCCCCACTGTGGCCGGGGCTTTATTGAGGTGCAGTTTGAGTGGCTGCTTTGCCCCTCATAAAGTGGTGTTGGAAAAATGATGCTTTTTGCATCTTAGGCCAGCTTTGTACATTTCTCTGCCTCTTCCGGTATCGCTGCCATGTCTGTGGCCTGTGTGTGGTTATCGCTAGACACAGCCTTCCCCTTCGGCTGTTCTGCTTTGCGCCTCTCTGGATGGAGGGACCAGGTACCAGATGTGACAGAAATGCACACGGACTGAGGGTGGAGGCCACGCGTCAGAGCATGGAGGACTCTGTTCTAGGGTAGGTAGGACCTTCAGGAGTCGGGCTGTCCTATCACCTGTGAGTCATGTGATCTTCTCTGGCCCTCCCAGCTAGGAGAATATATAAATTTTTTTTTTTTTTTAAATGAGGGAAAGGAGTTTTCAGTCATAGTCTCCAATCCGGGTGATATTGGACAGCAGTTTTACCTGGCTGACTTACTGCTAATTTTTCTCACCACTACTCAGAATAGCTCCCTCCTTACCAACCCCATCTCTGGGAATGTAAAGCCCTATTTTGTTAAATGCAGCGTCTAGAAAACCAGGTTTTAGCCGTTGAGAGGCTCATCATGTCCGGAGAGCAGCCAAAGGAGAAAGCCAAGAAAAGGTAGCTGGTGGCTTTGGACAGGTTCCCTAATTGCTCTGGGTCCATTTCCTCGTCTGTGAAAAGGGGGGGACTAACAATTGCCTATGGTTGTTATAGGAAATACGTGAGAGCGAGTTAGAAGAATAGTGCCGAGCACACAGCGAATTAGGGGTAGATTTACAGAAGTAAGTAGGTGGGAGTTATTTGGATTCATATTATCATTGTTATCACAGGTGGGGTATGCTCAGTGTGGGATCGGGCCACGCTGGAAAGAGGCCAGTCCATGCTGTATGGACCTGGTGACCGAGAGAAGTCCATTGTTGGGACAGTACCGGGGACCCAAGAGTAGCCGTCTCCGTGTGTCTCTCCCTGGCTCCCTTTCTGTGATAGTGCAAAGCCGAACTGCTCCCTCCCTCCCTTCCATATTGTTTTTTATCTGATTATAAAATGAATGTATGTTCACTATGGAAAAAGGAAAAATAAAAAAACATAAAAGAAAAATTTAAAGTCACTCTTCAAACGCGCACGTGTGTGTGTGTGTGCGCGCGTGTGTGCGTGTGTGGTGAGGGGAGGGACTGTAAAAAGGTGGGGCCATCTGGGTTTTGTGACCTGCTTCCATCTTCATCAGACAATGAATGACGGGGTGTTGAGTCAGCCACATAGCGTCCCTTTGGATGGGTTTTTCCCTGGAGTTGAAGACACCAGAAGGAACTGGTGCCCACGGGGCGCCTCCCTTGGCCCACTTCTGTGCTGTGAAACTCGCCTCTGTCTGATGAGGCGCTGAGTGAGTTACAGTCGGGCCCTCTCACCTGTCACTATGGGTGTTGTAAGCCAGGGTGTGGCAGAAGGTTCGGGTGCCTGGAATGATCGCAGGTGGAGCCGGGAGCACGTTCAGGAATGGGAACCGTAGTAAGCTAAAGCTGTCAGTGCTGACTGTGTGTTCATTTCGCCGTTTTCGAGGCCTGCCCTGTGCCCTCTATCAGGCCGGATGTTCTTGGTACAGAAATAAAGGAGACTGGGGTGGGTGCTCACGGAGCGCCTGTTCTCAGACAGCATCTCTTGGTCTCAGTCAGTGACTTAACGGCTCGACTACCACAGTAACTCTGAAGGGTGCTCTGGATGAAATCTACCCCGGCCCCAAAGGGAACCTCCAGAGGATGGAAGGACTGGGGCTGAACCAAGGCTTCCTAGGAGGACGGGCACTCGGGGAGGGAGCCGTGCAAACAAAGCCTTAAAGCCCTCAGGTGGGAACGGCTGGGCTTAGCAGGAGGATGAAGCAAGAGCTACACCTTTTCATTTCTCAAACCGTGTCAGACCGGGCGGGCGGCTGTGCTGATGAAATCTGGCATGGACCTGAACATTCTTCAGGTGAAAGGAAAAGGCACAAGGTACCTGTGTTCTTCCTGCCCTTTCTCTGGGAAGTGCAATCTTCCCCAAGGACAGCATAGTAATCTTTATGAACTCCCATGTTTAGTCTGTCTGCCCATCCCTCCACCTATCTGTCCACCCCCCACCCATCTACCCATCCATCCATCTGTCCATCCGCCACCCACCCACCTACCCATCCATCCGTCTGTCCACCCCCCCACCCACCTACCCATCCATCCATCGGTCCACCCATCTACCCACTCAACTCATCTATGCACCCATCCACCCACCCCTCATCCTAGTGCCCGCTCTGCTAGGCCCCGTGCTGGGGACCCAGGACCTTCCCTTGCCAGGCCCTCAGCTGGCATCTACAGTAATAGTCAACATTATAAGGCCGGCCCGTGGCCTAGTAGGTCAGGGAGCCAAAGTTCATGGCTGACCACAATTTGAATCCAGCCTGAGCAGCTTGAAAGACATGGTGGGCGTGTGTGTGGGCGTGTGTGTGTGCCCCTGCCCTAAATCCCCACAGACTGGAGAATGGAGGAGAGGGAATTGCGGTGTGGCCATGGCCGTGGGGATGCTGTCTCTCTCTGGTGAGCGCACGCGCCCACTGGCAGCAGAGAACAGTACCTGCCATTCCGTGCTGACCAGTTCAGCGGAAAGCTGAGGCAGGAGCAGGAGCTCTGTCAGCAGGAGCGGGAAAGAAAGTGCAAAGCCTGATGCTCCAGAGGGAGAAAAATGTATCAGCACGCCCTGTATCTCCTAGTCCCCAATAAATAGGCACAGTCTTCACATTTAGAGCAAGTTCATATCCCTGACTTGTGCTAAGACAGGGAGAAAACAGGCATGAGCCCTTTAAGGGAACTAACACTCCTTGGGGCCTCCATGGCTGGGGGCTGTGGCTGGATGCTCTTCTTATTAACCCCGCTAAATGGGAGGGTGAGGAAACCATGGCCCAGGTATTGGGTGGTATCTAGGGTCAAGTTACCTGGAAGAGGCAGGACTGCCACTTACCCAGGCTTGCTTGACCCTGAAGCCGCAGGTCTTGCAACCAGACCCTGGGCTGCAGAACTTGGGGCTGGGCCTTGCAAGCTGGTGGTAGTGGTGGTGGTGGGAGGAAAGCTTGGCCTAGTGCTCCTCGAACTAATGGCCTTGGGGGTCAGAAGTGGAACCCCAATGTGGTTTCCCTGTAGAGAACAGTGCCCACGGCTTGGAAATGAGGTTTTTGATTTATCAGAATTGTTTGTAAATTACTCGGAAGGTCCCTCCCCGTTAGCAGTCCCCACCCCTCCGATGTAGGAGTCTGGGAACCACTGCCCTTCTCTGGGTCTGGGGCTCACAGCTCTGCGTGCAGGTCCAGGCCTGCCCTACGGCTCAACGTGGGCAATGTCAGAGCTGAACCAGCTCGTCCCTTAGGACTCCCAGAAGAGGCAGACAGGAAATCCCTTCAAGGTGGTTTAGTTTTCTCCTCCCCAGGCCCCTTCGACCAAGGAAACTGAGGCTCATTCGACCACAAGCATGTGGTGACCCTATGGTGTCGGCATGATTTCCTCTCTGACCTGGCCTTGGCAGGCGTGATGCCAAGAACGTGCCTTAGGGAGGGCCCTGGCCAGTCTGAGCCACACCATGAGTCCCAGGGCTCTGGGGTGGGACCGCCCTTCTCCACTCAGTCTTACTTTGGGTGCTTGTTCCGCGGGGCCTGCAGTGAGAGCGCCTGGAGCTGCCAGCCCTGGGGAGGGGTCCTAGCACAGGCAAAATCAAACTGAGCCAAACAGGAGCGGGGAGCTGCTGTGCTTTATGGTTTAACTCTCAAGTTGAGCGTGGGCAGTGGCAGTGATGAGGGACCCAGAAAGGAAGCCCACAGCCACCACCGAGCGTTATGAGCCTGGCAGGAAGCTCATCACTCGGGCCTCAGTTTCCCCCTTTGGGACCCTGGCAGGGCTGTGGCGAGATGATGGGTACAGGGCAGAGCCTGGGCTCAGCGGTGATGGTGCTTTGTGGGTGAGATGTGGGAGTAACCCCCCCGCTAAGGCCAGGCCCTCTGGGCTCTGCCTGCCTAATGCTCCCGTGTCCCCTATAACGCCTCTGCGCCAGGCTACCCGGTTCCCATTCTGCAGACACCAGGTGCGATCCCACGAGTTTCCGAACCTGCCCAAGTTCACAGAGCAAATGCAGTTTGCTCCCCCCTTTGGACTCCCAAATTCTTTCCACCTCCCCAGGAGAAAATTTCCATTCCTTTGGAAAATGGCCTTCCAAAAATTGCAGCAGAGGGGCTTAAGTCACACCGTGGGACACACTCATGGATCCAGGCGGTGTCTATATCTTATTATAGATCGGACGGGAGGAGAGCGCAGGCCAGTCTCACCCGTAGCTGGCTCATGTGCTGGGAAGGGACGGAATTCATTTCCTCCCCCTTGGACTTGAACTGGGAAAGCTTCAAGTGGCCAACAGGATGGTCAGAAATGAAACGAGTTAACATTTTAGGAAGGTCTTAGAACTCTGGTTGGCACTTAGTAAGTGCTGTGCCCGCTGCAGCGTTTGCTAGAGAAGATGAAAATAGATCCGTAAATAAAATGCTAATGACCCACTGGCCCTGAAGGCCCTGAAGTCTCCTCATTCCTGCTGGCTTCTCCAAGCAGAGCGTGCACAATGGGGCTTTGTCCAAAAGAGGCCTCTCAAAGGCTGACTCCCGGGCAGGGCAGGGCAGGGCAGGCGCCCCTGCTGCCTCCAGCCCCTGCTGTCCCCTTTCCCAAGGTAGGGCAGGAGGGGATGCAGCCCTCACTCTCACCCGTGCCTCCTAATGCCCAGTAGGGGAAAGCAAGAGCCTGTCCTAGGAGGGCCCTTCCCCTGGGAGGGGCGTCTGGGTCTGGCCGCTTGGCTGAGAGCCCACAGGTGGAGGGGGAGCTGTGATTCCTGCTTGCCTGCCCTCCCACCTGGAGTCTTCCTTAGTCATGCAGTCCTGAGAGGAGATAGCAGGTGCTTAAGGGGTGTTTGGTCTCAGTCTGCCTCTCAGTCTGCCGGGGCAAGTCCCGCCCTGTAAGATACGATCCCTGGCCCTTAATGCTGTCTGCATGTTTGAACCCCTGGACGTGGCTGAATGCACTGCACCCGTATCAGGAGCACAGCCCCAGGCCAGTGGCCTTGGTGTCTCGGGTGGGTCCTGGCCCGGCATTCCTTCTTGGTGAGTCTGCCATGCAGGGAGAGTTGAGAACTTCCAGCTAGAACACTCGCACTGGAAGATGGTTGTGTACCCCTTCGGTTTACCCACAAGGACAGGTTGACAAAGGCTACTCTGGCGGATTAGGACGGGCCTCCTGAAGTCAAGCTTGAGGCTTTCCCCAAAGCACCTATGGTTACCTTACGACCCCCCACCCCACCCCCGTGGTCGTGGGTATGGAAAAGGAGGGCAGTAAGGATTGTGATGTTGCTCATCACCCATCCTGGTGGGAAGAACAAGCTCTGGTAGCAGTTAATCTCTGCTTGCATATTATTTGCTATTGCATCTTTTAAAAAAAATTGTTTTAGGGTTTTGCCATAGGGCACGGGTGCTCACCAGAGACAGAGAAAGGGAAAGTGAGAAATCACCCGCCCAGGGGGAATGGTTATGTTGTAGTCCCTCCTCCTCTATTCTCCTTTTGGGATTTTGGACACATACACACATACAGCATGATTTTCAAGGCGCTGGGTCTGGGACTTGAACCGTGGTTGGCTATGTGGGAGCCCAGTGCCTTCACCACACCACCTGCTGGCCCTGCTATTGCATCTTTTCACATCATAGCACAGTATTTATCGTCAAGACTGTGAGCTTCTCGAGGGCGGGTTCTGGCTATGGCCATTGGTGTGCCCTGGTGCCTGGATAGAGCTTGTGTCCAGTAGGTGTTGTGGACTGGATGGGTAGGTCGAGACTGATCTGGGTGGGGTGACTGTCTCTCCTCCAAGGCCGGGCTAAGTGGGCCCAGGTAACTGCCCTTCTGCATTTGAGGCAAGTTCAGATGAAAAACGCATGGCCAGGCAGAGTGAGGGACTGGGAAGGGGCTGTGAACTTGATCCTGGGAATACCAGCTTGCCTGAAAATAAACAAGCGCAGATCCTCCCTGCAGCTCCAGCCCCCTCGCTCGGGCCTCCCACCCCCGCTGGCTTTGCTGTGGGCAGATCCAGTATAATGTCTCAGCTGGAATCGAGCTTGTTTTGGAAATAAGTAAGTTGGCCTCTCTCTGCCTAGGACGTTGCTTGATCAGGAGACACGGAAACCACGACTGCCCCTTCCCCCAGAGAGGATGAGAAGTTTTTCCAGCAGGAACTCTGGGGGAAAGAGGGAGGGTCAGATACCTTTCAGTTGGGCTCTTCTGACTTCCTGATGGTATTTGGAGAGGGTTTGTGGGAGTGGAATTGATATGAAGTAATTCCAGGGGTCGCGGTTGCAGGGGACTAGTTTTCCCCCAAATGCTGCAGAAGGGAAGGCATCTGTATCCACCTTGCAGAGAGAATGCTGTGTGTGTGTGTGTGTGTGTGTGTGTGTGTGTGTGTGTATGTATGTGTGGGGGCGACTTGTGCCCTGCTCTGAGTGCTGGTGGTGGCTTTCTGCCTGGTGGCCTATCCTCAAGTAGCAGCCAGGCAGCATTTTGGGGACAGGAGCTCAGGCTGGAGATTCCTGTTTCTGTTGTAGTGGTTCAGAGTGTTATGGGAAGAGAGAGAGAGAATCCTGCCACCATCTTGTTAGGAAGGAACTGGTGATTCAGGAATAAATAAGGCCTGGCTGGGGAAAAGGCCGTGGTCTTGCAGAGGGCTTGGGGGAGTGTGAACTGGTAAAGCTAGCCTCGAGGAATTTGATTGTATCTAGAAAAGCTAAGGATATACACCTCCTACAGCCAGAAATTGCACTCCCAGTGTCTGGAGGAGAAAAACCATCATGTGAGTGCTCGAGGGAGAATGAATAGGGAGGTGCCTTGTGGCATTTTTAGCTATTACAAAAAGCTGGAAGCAACATCAACATCTACAGCAGGGAAGTGGAGTCGCACCTACACAATGTGGTGCTATTTGGTTGTTAGCGTCTGACTGACATGAATCAACCCTGTGACATTTAAGAAGAAAGACTGGGAGAAAGTCAAAATAATACAATTTCGGTAAGGTTAAAAAAAAGCCAAAATAATGTGGTAAAAATATAAAACCTTAGGAAGGATGGCATGTTTGAAATGTTTTATTTAAAAAATGAGAGACATGTTCCTCCATCAGCTTGTTTACAGCATAATGGGGAAATCTGGCAAATAAACAGCTAGAGGATTGTGTAAAGATTGATGTTATCAACCACGTGAAAGAATGCAGGAGGAGACTCACTTGGATGGAGTAGTGCTAGTTAAAATGGAGTTCAAATAACTTGTCATACTAAGTAGTTTATTTTTCTCACTAAGGAAATCCTGAGATAGATAGCTCAGGGTTGGTGTGGTGGGTCTCCAAAAGCATCGGGAAGTCAGACTCTTTCCAGCTCACCCCTCTGTCATTGCTTGTCCTTATGTTCCAGCGTGGCTGCTGGAGCTCCAGCTATCACATCAACTTTCCAAGAAGCAGGATGGATGAAGGGTTGAAGAAGAATGAGTCGTTTAAATATTCTTTTTGTTATTGGCCAGACCTTAGTCACACAGTCACATCTAGCTGTAAGGGAGGGAGGAAATGGGCCAGCTCAGCAAAAGTATTCTACTAGGAAGAAAGACTGGGAGGTGGGAGGCAGCTAGATGATGAAAGACAAGAGAGAATGAGTTTGGCTCGGACTTGTCAAATTTGAGGTGCCTTTGGGCCACCCAGAGAGGCCATCCATCTGGGAGCTGGAAGACGGATCTGAGCTCCCAAAAAGGGCTCAGAGTTTCTGATTTAGGAAGCGTCAGCATGTAGGTGGTACAGGGAGTCTGGGGCAGAGGCTGCCGAGCAGTCAGAGAGGTCGAAGGAGCACGGGATGCTGGTGGTGGGCATGTCTGGGAGGAGGAGAGTACACCTGTGCCCATGCCCAGGTAGAGGCCAGGCCGAGGTGAGCAGGAGTGAGGACACCACCTCTGAGGGCTCCTGCAAGAGCAGTTTGATGGAGTGGGGAGACTGAGACCAACCAGGAGAAAGTGTTGAACAGGGGAAGGACAGCGAAAAGCGAGGAGAAACTGGAGGGAGGCAGGTCTTCTTTTTTTAATTGGTTAGAGGGTGCCTGCACTTGCTAGAGAAAGAGGAAACGTGAGAAAGCACCCCCAGTGGGAGACAGTCACACCACCATCCTTTCTTCTGCATTTCTGTCTGCTTTCGGGATTTTGGGCACACGTGCACACACATGTCTGGTGTGTTTCTCAACCTACTAGGTCGAGAGCTCAAGCCACCTGGTCGGGATCCAGCCACCTTCACACCACTGGCTGACCAGGGAAGTGGTGTTTTTTTGTTTTCTTTCGGTTTTTGCCGTGGGGTGAGTGTACTCACTAGAGAGACATACAGAGAGAGACAGTGAGAAGGAAAGTGAGAAATCACCCCCTGGGGGAATGGCCACAAGTAATCCTTTCTCTTCCAGTCCCCTGGAATTTTGGGCATGCACACGCACAAGCCACCATGCCCAGGACTTGAACTGTAGTCAGCTGTGTGGGAGTCCACTGCCTTAACTACCATGCCACCTGCTGTCTCTGCCCTCCCAAACTGTTTCTGAAGGGCCAGAAAGACTTGCATGTGGGTTCAGAGGCTGGAGGACTGCCGGGCCCTCCCTTGCACTCCTCCCTGCCATAGGGAAGGAGGGTGGGGAGTGAGGGTTCTCAGGCGGTCCTGGGGAAGGACAGCCGGTCCTGGGGAAGGCCAGCCGCGCCTTCAGCCAGTGGTCTCCTCTGCAAGCCGCTTTGCGGAGCTTGGGAAAAGCAAGGAGCCAGGAGCAGGTGACGGGACTGCTGAGCCTCGGGAAGGAGGTTCCACCCAGCCGGACGCTCCGTTTTCTTCAGTAGCAGTTACAAGACGAGAGAGAAACTGCTCGGGGTTAGGAGGCCACAGGCTGGGTATCAGGAAGAAGGGGCACGGCGTTCCAGGGGAGGTAGTGGTGGTATCCCATCAAGGCCAAGTTATATTTGGTAGACTCTGCCCTTAAAGGTGGAACAGGGTGGGACACATTGGAGAAACATTCCCGTTAGGACTGTGACAAAGCGAAAAATCCCCCAGCCTGGGACCTGCAAACGTCAGAGCATTTTCTCACCGTGGCCGAAAGCCTGACCATTCTGGACGCATGGAACTGATGCTCCCCGTCACCCGGAGCAGCACCTCCATATGCTTTGGCCTCTGTTCATTCGCAGGCCACTTATTTCATGAAACAGCCCCTGCGTGTTACCTGGGAGCCAGGTGGGCTCAGATTCCAGCTCTGCCTCTGCCCTTGGGTGGGATAGTGTACAGTCACGCAGGTTGTGCGCTGCGCAGGGAGGGGAGAGGGGCTGACAGACTGCCCTGTGCGGGGCTGTCCTGTGTTGGCAGGGGAAGGCACGCCGTCTTCCAGCATGACATAAGTGCTGTGTGGGCTCGTTCTGGCTCGGACCTTGGACAAGTTGCTCGACCCCCCTGCATTGGTTCTTCTATCGGGAGGACAAACAAGTTACTCACGTAAAGGGCTAGGCAGGGTGCCAGGCGCACGGCAAGTACCGTGGTAAGGAGTAGCTGCTGTGGTTATCTGTGTAGGGGAGTGAGCCGCGTCTCCTGCTCCCGCTCTCTCCAGCTTGCCTTTGGTTTGCCATGGCCTGGCATTTAGGAGGGGGTGTAGTTCTTGATCACTTCTGGGTTGGTGACTGAGTTTGCATTTCTGTCCATGGGGTTGTTTTCGAAACCTTAAGCTCCAGGGTGCGGCTGCTTACTCTGACGGCAGCTGACTTTGGTGTTCTTAGTGATTTCTGTGAAAGAGGATGGGCTGTTAGGAGCCCAGGGCACCCCAGGTAGGCTAGCAAGGCATGATCAGAATTGTGTCTGAATCCTCTCCCTAAATGTAAGACTGGAGATACATAGGTGGGCCCCAGGGAGCGGGAGAGCAGCACTCTCCAATCCAGAACGTTCCCACAAAGGTAGGGGCTCCCCTCCACAGCGTACAGGCCTGCTCCGGAGCTGCAGCCCAGATAATTACCCATTTCCTCATCTGGGGTACAAATCAGACCATGTGAAAAACGTAACTACATCAGGGTTTGGGCCTTTGACCGAGATATCCTGATCATCACGTGAATCTTTAGAAGACGTCAATTTTCATATTTCTTCCACTTATAACAATATTTTCTGTGTTGTAGGACAGAGACGTTTGGGTTCAGTATTTCTGAAATCCTTGGAAATTGGGCTGCATTGCGCAATGGCTTTAATGTAGCACATCTTCTTTTCCCAAAATGCAGTTCTGTCGTTGGTGGTGTGTCTTCTAAGTGAATGTTCCTGCCTCACCGGAGTGCCTGCAGGATAGACTTGGTTTTACTCATCAGTAGAAGGGGTCTCGGGCCTTGCCTGCCCATCAAGTAGGTGCCGTGTCCAGCACACGTGGGCTTCAGAGCAAATGCAAGCTCAGGAGTGGTTCGATGGCTTGTTAAAGATCACGCGCCGGACAGTTGCAGATCCAGGCCTTGTGCTACAATCGACCGAGTTCAGCTCTTTCTCACCCCCAGGACAGATATATACTTCTTGACTTCTGGCTTCTGTTATTTATATTTTTGCTAGAGGGTGCATATGCTCACCAGAGAGAGACAGAGATAAAGAGAGGGGAAATGAAAAAGCCCCTCTCCTCCATGGAGCATTGATCATACCACAGTACCTTCTCCTTCACTGCTCCTTTTGGTGGGCCACCACATGCACACCTGGCCCATTTTTCAAGCCATTGAGTCTGGGACTCGAACCTCACAGTCAGCCATGTGGGGCCCAGCTGCCTTAGCCATCAGGCCACCGGATGGCCCTAAATACTCTTTTATTTTTGGAGAGGTTTTTGCTATTTTTTTGGAGCGGTTTTTGCTATAGGGCGCATGGGCTCGCCAGAAAGACAGAGAGAGTCAGAGACTTAAGCGAGAAATCACCCCCCAGGGGGGATGGCCATGCTGCAATCCCTTCTCCTCCATTCTCCTCTTGGGATCTTGGGCATGCACGCACACGTGCCCAGTGTGAGTTTAAGCCATCAGGTCTGGGACTTGAACCGTGGTTGACTACATGGGAGTCCAGAGACATAGCCATTATGTTGGCTGCTGGTCCCCTAAATACTACTTTAAAATGGGATTGTGTTTTAATTGCCTCGTAGTTTTCTGTCACAGAAACATCAGCACGTAGCCCCTTCTTCCCGCAGTTGGCTACTTTAAGTCACACGCCCATGAATAGCGTTACACTCACACATGATGGTTTCTTTAGGCTAAATTCCTAGAGTCGCTGGCTCACAGGTGCTACCTCCTTGCAAAGCCTATGCAGTGTTGTGTGTCTTGCGACCCTCCAGGGGGGTGATGCCTCTCGGTGCTCCCACCACGGCCAACACTGGGCATCATTTGGAGTCACTCGGCCAGTGTCCCCCCAGATCTCTGCCATTTGTTTTTGTTTTGTGTTTGCTCGTTTACTGCTGAGGCGGAGAGGTTCGCTAGTATCGCTTGCACCTGTAACTGCGCTTTGTGATAAGCGTGTGCATTTCCTTGGCCCATTTTACTGACCTCGTTATGGGCAGCCCTCATTCATCCTGACCCAGTTCAAAGCCCACCTTGTTCATTAACCCTTTCCAGATTCCTGTGTTGTCTCTGAAGCCAAAAGTTTTTATTTTCACCTCTGAATTCTCACAGCAGCTGGTCTTTCAAAACCCTTTTCAGATACCCCTTGACATTGTAACTTGATTTCTTTGGCTCCTACTAGAATCCAAGGTCTGTAGGGTGTATAACCCTGTATTATCTGAAGGCCTGACGCCCTGCTGGGTACCTAGTAGGTAACCAGTGCTTTTAAATGGGTGGATAGCCGGATACACACTGTTCTTAAAAAACAAAGAAGCCTACACATTTCAGCAAAATGATTCTAACGCCCTCTTATCAAACTGTCCTTTTCTTCCTCTTTCCCTCTTGATAGTGGTGAGGTTTTGCTCTCTGGAGAGACGCGGCAGGTCAGGGGGCATCTCTGTGGAAGGCTGGGTTGGGCTGCCCCCAGCAGAGCTCCACCTAGTAGCCTTCAAATAAACTGCGGGCCCCCTAGACTTTGCTCCTCATGCTGGAAGAGAGTCGCGCCACCTTCCCTTTCCCCCTTTCCCCCTTCCTTCCTTCCTTTCTTTTTTAATTTTTTTTTTTTTAAGAGAGGTTTTTGCTATAGGGCACGTGTGCTCGCCAGACAGAGAGAGACAGAGAGACAGAAAGCGAGAAATCACCCCCCAGGGGGGATGGCCATGCCACAACCCTTCTCCATTCTCCTCTTGGGATCTTGGGGCACGCACGCACATGCACCTGGCGTGAGTTTAAGCCACCGGGTCTGGGACTCGAACCGCGGTTGACTACATGGTAGTCCGGTGACATAGCCATTACGCTAACTGCTGATCCCCTTTTTTAAAAATTTTTTTAAGTTGATCCATTTCTTTCATGAGAGAAAGGGAGACAGACAGGTGCCCCCTACAGGATCTCATCATGCCACGTCCCTTCCCCAGTCTCCCAGCCAGTGGGCACATCAGCATGCATGTGCAGACGTGTTCAGACTGACTTGGAACCTGAACCCAGGTAGCTCATCTGGCTTCCGTGTCACACAGGGTGCCCTACTGCCTGTGGCACAGCAGCTGGGCACTTTCCCCTCTTTTGACAATTTA
This sequence comes from Tupaia tana, assembly GCA_026018925.1. NCBI lineage: Eukaryota > Metazoa > Chordata > Mammalia > Scandentia > Tupaiidae > Tupaia > Tupaia tana. Next base: position 23,903,180 of record JAKSZU010000011.1, on the reverse strand, counting down.
AAATACATCCTTATCGTTAATAGCCATATAAAGTCATGGTAATTATAGAACATTTGGAAAATGCGGAAAAGTAGAAGGAAAAAAATGATTACCAATGGCCTTCCCACTCAGACGCAGCTTGTTCATAGGTGACATTTCCACTGTTTTCTTTTTCAGTTGCGAAGATTTTTTTTGCCTGAGTTTTCCCCCTACACACTTGTAGCCACCTATCACACAGGGCTTTTTGGTTTTGTTTTGTCCTGCCTTTGTTGTTCGTAGAATAATACAGGAAACTTCCTATGAGTTAGTAAACGTGTTCAATGGTTTTGTAATCTTTATTGAGTGGTTTCACCACCACCTACTTACTGTTCTTCTGTCGTTGGGTCTTGGGGTTATTTCCACTGTGTCCCCTGGTAGACAACCCTTGGATGGACAAGTTAGTGCGACGTGTGTGTATGTGTTTGTTTCACTGTACCCCAGGCAAACCGGCCCTCAGACTCGTCCTTCCCCCACTTCACTCTCCTCCCTTTGGGGCCAGCACCCCATTTGCTTCTTGGTTTGTGTTTCTCAGTATCTGAGTGTAGCAACATATTGAGAAATGGCTTCCTTTTTCAGGAAGAAAACTCAAGTTCTTGAGCCTTGAGGCAGCCACTCGCAGAGTGCAGAATCACGCCTGTTAGATCAGGCCCTGGCACTGTGTGGCCAGGCACTCGTGCCCTCGCGGGCTCAGACTTGCAGACACTGCAGGCCAGAGGGAAGCCTGGCTTCTGGCGGGAGCACAGGCCTGGTTCCTAGCAAGACCTCTCTCCCCGACAGTGGGCAGAGGGAGGGGTGCCTCTGGTCCCAGGCTTCAAGTCCCCACAGGGGTTTGTATTGAACGCCCAGTCCATTTTCTGCCTGGGCCCAGACCCATCCTTCATGGCAGCTCCGCTTCTGGTGTCTGGGCAAGTGTTCGGGAGCAGCCTGTCCCGGGAGCTGCCGTGCAGGAGCTGCTGTGAGGTCACGTTCAACCCTGCTCAGGGCATGCCGTGGCTCCCAGCCCGCAGCCCCCTCTGAGGGCTGCAGCGTGGCTCGGGCTCGGGGCGTGGCCTCAGGGCGCTGGCTGCCTGGGTCTGCTTCCCACCTCACTGATCACTTGATCTCTGTGTCTAGCTTATACCCTAGTGGGGAAGCATCAGCAAGCACCTCCCACAGTGAACCGAGTGAGCGTTTGCACACTTCTTCAAACAGTTCCTAAATGAAAATAGGAAATCGCGGGCCAGCTAACCCACTCGCTCACACAGCAGGTCAAACCTAGGCCATCCAGGAGGAAGGGTCTATCTCGGCTCTGCCTTTGTTCTTCTGTTTGACTTTGACTGACCTGCTACCCCTCTCTGGGCCTGTGTTATTCATGTTTGTGCAGAGGCCCTTGAAGGCTTTTCTTATCCTAGAGCATTCTAGGGTTTTGTGATTTAAAGATACTTCAGCTCTCTTAAGAGGGTCTAGTCCTGGTTGACTTGGTCCTTGCCAGGGCTGACTGTAAAGACGGGAGGACCGGAAAGAGCTCATAGGGGTCACCTGTTTATTCCTCAGCACAGTTGAACTGCCCTCCCCTCGAGGGTTCATTAGGCATCTGGTCACCTGAGAAGGGCGTGGGCCATGGAAGAGCCAGCCATCCTTGGGGATGGGAGGCACGTTCTGTCGAAGGGCAGAGCCTGAGGTTGGGCTGCCCCATAGGGTGCGCTGGCCATACCGCACTCCTGCCCACGGTGCTCACTTGCCTTGAGATCTGTGTGCAGAAGCAATCAGGTCTCATGCAAGAGCGTGTGTGTGTCTGTCTCTTGGCTTCTAGGTGTTACATCAGAAGGCTAAGCACATGGAGCTTTTGCAAGTGGGGAACTAGCAATGGGCCCTTGCTCTGTTTTTCTGTGGACAAGTGAGGATAAGGCTGTGGCTTGCAGGCCGCTGAGGCGAAGAGGACTGTGATGAGGGAGTCTTCTTACCCAGGTTCTGCTGGCTCCCCAGGTCTCCTGGCAGATTCTGGCCTACCCCCTCCCTCCAGCCCGGGGACCTCGCCTGGCTTCGTGTGCTGTGTGTCAGCGGTGTGCCCACCTGCATCGTGGCCGGTGCACAGCGGTGGGGCCTACCTCTGGGCCGTGGGCTTGGGCCAGGTGTCACCTATGAAGTCAGACCGAGTGCCATGAGCTGGGAGGGGCATATGGGGCATCAGGCCCTCCTGAGTTTAAGGTGGCTCTGTCATGTACTAGTGGGGCGACGGGTCGGCCCCTGCTCTGGGTCCTTGAACCACTGGCCTGGCATGTAGTAGATGCCCCAAACCTCATTCAAGGAGAAAGTGTAACCCGTAGACTGGCACCTTCTGGCGACATACTCGGGACTGCGCCTCCTCCTCACTCTACCCTTCTGTAAAACAGGGTGAGCGTTGGGGCCTCTCTCATAGGATTAGTGAGTCCTGGGCCCTGCGGCTTAAAACTCACATTGGCACGTATGCATGTACGCCCAGGATCCCGAGAGGAGAGTGGAGGAGAAGGGACTGTGGTGTGGCCATCCTCCCGGGGGATTTCTCGCTTTCTGTCCCTGTCTCACCAAGCACATGCAGTGATTGCCCGATTGCTTTCACACACAGATCTCAGGGCAAGCGAGCACCGTGGGCAGGAGTGTGGTATGGCCAGCGCACCCGATGGGGCAGCCCAACCTCAGGCTCTGCCCTACGATGGAACGTGCCTCCCATCCCCAAGGATGGCTGGCTCTAACATGGCCCACGCCATTTCCATTCTCACTCCTCCTCCCAAATTTTTTGCTATATGGTATTTTTTTTTTTTTTGGAGAGTTTTTTTATTTTTGCTATAGAGCACATGCGCTCACCAGAAAGACAGACAGGGAGACAGAAAGCTAGACGTCACCCACCCCGGGCGGGGTGGCCATGCCACAATCCCTTCTCCTCCATTTTCCTCTCAGGATCTTGGGCACGCACCCACATGTACCTGGTGTGAGTTTCAAGGTCTGGGACTCGAACCACTGTTGACTTAATGGGAGTCCAGTGACATAGCCATTACACCAGCAAGGAGACCAGGACGGGACAAGGGAAAGGCCAGTATCCAAGTGAAGGACCTGATTACTGATGTGCTAACAGGTTCCCTGTGGAGCAAGGAGGGCAACCAGCCATAGATGTAGCTCTGCGCCTGAGGGCAGATCAGCACCTACACCTTTTCTTTTTTTGGAGAGGTTTTTGCTATAGGGCATGTGCACTCGCCAGAAAGAGAGACAGAGAGAGAGAGAGAGAGAGGGAGAGAGGAAAGTTAGAAAGCACTCCCTAGGGAGAATGGCCATGTACAATCCCTTTTCCTCCATTCTCCTCTTGGGATTTTTGGACACACATGCACATACACCCAGCATATTTCTCAAGTTGCTAAGTCCGGCACTTGAACCAGGCAGTCAGCCACTTGAGATCTAGGGTCTTAACCTCCACACCACTGGCTTACCCTTGTTATCTATTTATTTTTTTAAAGAATTGTTTATATAATTTTATTATTTTTTTAAAATTTTGCTGTAGGACATGTGTGCTCATGAGAGAGAGAGACGGAGAGAGAGGGAGAGGAAGAGAAAGTATATGTGAGAGAGAAAGTGAGAAAATAAGCTGCCAGATCTAGGACTTGAACTGCATTTGGCCATATGGGAATCCAGTACCTTAATTACCATGCCACCTGCCGACCCCTATTACCTGATTTCTTAGGAGTGTGGTCAGTTCATTTATTGGGAGGTTGGTAACCTTTATTTATTTATTTATTTATTTATTTGAGAGGTTTTTGCTATAGAGTGCGTGCGCTCGCCAGACAGACAGAGACATAGAGACAGAAAGCGAGAAATCACCCCCCAGGGGGGATGGTCATGCCGCAATCCCTTCTCCTCCATTCTCCTCTCGGGATCTTGGGCACGCACGCACACGCGCCCAGCGTGAGTTTTAAGCCACCGGGTCCGGGACGCGAACTGCCGTTGACTACGTGGGAGTCCGGCGACATAGCCATTACGCTAACTGCTGGTTCCCAGTAACCTTTATTTTGACTTGGGCCCCCTCTCTGTGCAGTTGGAGCATGTCTGGAGGGCAGGTGTGTACATGCACATGTGTGTTACTAGGGGGTTGTTGTGGTCTCATTGGAAACCCAGTGTGGGTGCAGAGTGGGGAGTTAAAAGCTGTCGGTGCTGATCTGCCCCCGGGCGCAGAGCTGGTCTGGAGCTGGTTGCCCTCCTTGCTCCACAGGCAGCCTGCCAGCAGATCAGTAATCACGTCCTTCACTTGGGTACTGGCCTTTCTCTTGTCCCGTCCTGGTCTCCTGTCTGCTGTCACAGCGTTGGCCTTTCCCATGACTGTGGCTGCAGAGAAGGGGTGCGGGAATGAATATCTGTGGGGTGCCCACCACAGGTGCAGGTGCGCCAGCTGTCGGCATGCCTGATTGCACTTAGTCTTCACGGTGGATCTGTTCTCTCTCATTTACAGCAGAGGAAATCAAGGCTCACAGACATTCTGTCAATTGCCCATGGTCCCTTAGCTGGTTGGAGGTAGGCATGGGACTTGGACTTTAGTTTATCTGACTCTAACTTCCCATGACCTTTCCAATTAAGATGGGGAGATCTCTGTCTCTTTCTTGCCATGACCACCCAGGCCACCCCCCTCCTGCAGGGGGTAGCTTCCTTCACCGCACCAGGTTGGAGAGGGGTGTCTAGAACCTGTGTCCCTGGCTGGCTGTAGGGAGCCCTGTTGAGTGTGGCGACTCTGGCACGAGCTGCCTCTCTCCAGTCTCTGTCCAACCCACTCCGTGGCTCCTGGGAGGTATTGGCGGTGGAACTCTCAGAGCAGTAGCTTTGCCCATGATAAGCAGGACTCCCCTCTGTGTGGGAGGCAGGTGTTGCTCTCAGAAGCAGGGAGACACTTGGCTAGGAGCTGCCTGGGGGTCGAGGTCCCCTTGCCAGGTTGGACGACAGCCGAAGGCTTCTGACAGGTAGCAGGCCCCCGTTCCCACAGAGTGCCAAGTTCTAGTAAATCAGATGCAAACGGGCCCTTGGCTCATTTGTGGAGAAACTGGGAGTTCAGGCTTCCTGCATTCCAGGATTGTTGGTATGCCAGAAATTCCCCGGCCAGGCAAGAAGGGAAGTCTTGTCTTTATAGTAAAAGCACCAATAAAACATCTCTTGAATCCACTCCTTCCTTTCTACCCACATGGCCACTAACTAAATTACCTTTTGTTCTCATCGTTTGCTGAATCACCGTGGCTTCTTAATTGATCTTCCTGTCTCTGGTTTCTCCACACCCACCTCAATCTGTCCTCCACATGCTTTCCAGAATGATGATCACTCAGAAATGCAAATCTGATCACGTTTGTTCCTTCGCTTCCCTCCCCACGCCTGCAGGATTAAGTGCAGATGCCTTAGTGTGGACTTCCAGGACCTTCTGGAACTTTCTGGGGCCTGCGTGAACTGGTCCTGACCCCTGGCTGACTTTGTTCTCCTGCCCTTCGCTGCCTCCTCTAGTCTCCAGCTACTCATATTCCCCTTTATTAAAAGAAAAGTTCCTGGGGCCAGTGGATGGGGTGGTGGTTAGGGCACTGGACTCCCACATGGCTGACCATGGTTGGAGTCCTGGACCTGGGGGCTTGTTTTCTCATTTTCTTCTTTCTTTCTGTCTCTCTTTGGTGAGCACAGTCTCCTTGAGATCGTACAGTGCATATGCAAACCTCTGTGCCCTATAGAAAATTAATAATAATAATAAATACAATTAAATCATTCTTTTTTAAAGAGGTTTTTGCTGCAGGGCATGTGCGCTCGCCAGAAAGACAGAGACAGAGAGATAGAAAGCAGGAAGTTACCCTCCAGGGGAGATGGCCACGCCACAATCCCTTCTCCTCCGTTCTCCTCTCGGGATCTTGGGCACACATGCACACGTGCTCTGTGTAAGTTTAAGCCACCAGGTCCAGGACTTGAACCATGGTCGACTACATGGAAGTCCAGCAGTGTAGCCATTACGCCATCTTCTGGTCTCTAAATAATTCTTTAACTAAAAAAGGAAAAGTTCTTTTGTGACTGGTCTTTGCTCAGGCTGTGTGCCTCCCCTTCTGTTTATGAGCCACCGTCCTGCCCCACCCCACCCTCCTGGACTGATTTCAGGGAGTACTTGAGTACTCTTCTCAAGATCCCAGCCACTCTACACCGCAGGGGTTGGCTCAGTCTCCTTGAGATCCTACAGTGCGTATGCAAACCTCTGGTGGTGCCCAGGTGGCAGGCTCCATGTGACATCAGCTCTCCTGACCTGGGGCTTGTACACCTTGGCGGACTCAGCTGTGTGCCCCTCACCCCCCAGCTCTACGTGGGGCTGCTCCACCTGGTCTCCCCATCGGAGCAGCCACAGAGCACCCCAGATTCAAGAAGAGAGGAAATAGAACTCTGGATTGGAGGAGTGTGATATTCTTCATGGCCATCTTTGTTTTTTTAAATAATTATTGTATTTAAATGTATTTATTCATTTATTTTTTAAAGTTTGACCAGAGAGGGATAGAGAGAGAGGGAAAGTGAGAAAGTAAGCTGCCAGATCTGGGACTCAAAGTGCAGTAAGCCACGTGGGAGTTCAGTGCCCTTAACCATTATGCCACCTCCTGGCCTGTCTTTATTTATTTATTTATTTAAGAGAGATTTTTACTGTAACGCATGTGCACTCACCAGAGACACTGAGAGAGACAGAGAAAGAGAAAGTGAGAAGTCATCCTCCAGGAGGCATGGCCACGCTACAATCCCTTCTCCGTTCTCCATTCTCCTCTCTGTATTCTGGGCACATATGCACGCTTACCCAGTGTGAGTTTCAAGCCATCAGGTCCCGGACTCAAACCACAGTAGGCCACATGGGAGTCCAGCACCGTAACCACTATGGCACCTCCTGGCCCCCATAGCCGTCTTTAATCCACTGTGGTTGTCTGCACTGTGTCATCATCTCAGATGGCCCTGTGGCTGCCCGGGTGGGCGAGCACAAGTCTCACTACCCACTGCCAAGGGTGGGGGCTCTTCCACTCATTCTTTTCTCTTGCAAATACAAGAATCTGCAAATCCTACTTGCCCCCACCCCACCTTGTGCACTTGTGCAGAGTGAGTCATCACGGGTCTCCTGAGAGCGGGCACACAGAGCGGCATTCTGTTCTCCAGCAGGTGGTGTTAACTCTATCAGGCAGGTTAGAACAATGAGAGTTCCATGTCTCTTCGAGTCTCAGCCATCCGATGGTATTCTAGGTCTGTAGAATGGACTAGAAGGCTCAGTCGCTGCATGCGGATCGTAGTCCATGAGAGTAATTTTCCAAGTACAGATAATTCTCTAAAGCCTCCGTTTCTGCATTTGTAAAATGAGATGAACAAAACCATCTACCACAGGACTGACGTGGGTATTAGATGAGATACTATGCTTAGAATGCGTAGCAAACTGCCTGCGCACAGGAATACCCAATTTAAAGCATGCACAGTTGTGCTAAAATACAGTCCTGGAATGCAAAAATGAACTCAAATTGGACCATAGAACTAACTGCCCCCCCCCCCCCAAAAAAAAAAAGGCAGGAGAACTTCTAGAACATTGGAGCACACCTTTGTGAATGTGGGCTTGGCAAAGATTTCTTAAATGGGAAATAAATAAATCAGAAAAGAAAAAAGATGATTACTTTGTAAAACTATTAACTGCTCTTTGCAATTTGGAAGGACTTCTAGAGGAATGCTTTTACATGACACGTGGTCCCAAGAAGAATGAAGGGACACAGGCTGAGTATCCCTTATCTGGAATGTTTGGGACCAGAAGTGTTTTGGATTTTGAATATTTTTGGATTTTGGAATATTTGCATAGACATAATGAAGCAGCTTGGGAATGGGACCCAAGTCTAAACATGAAATTTATTTTGTTTCATATGCAGCTTATACACAAAGCCTGAAGAAGATAATTTTATATTTTTGTTTTGACTGTGATCCATCACATGAAATCAGGTGTGGAATTTTCCACTCATGGCATCATGTCAACACTGAAAAAAATTTTGGATTTTTTTTTTTTTTTTAATATTAGGGACCCTTACCTTCTTTTTTCCTCTTACAGTTTTTCTAGAAGCCTATAGGAAACATTAGCCTTAGAAACATTAGCCTTGGAAGGCAATTTGCAATAGTAAATAGTACAGTCTTGGGGCTAGCAAGTGGCAATGGTGGTTAAGTAACTGGACTCCCACATGACTGACTGTGGTTTGAGTCTTGGACCCAGCATCTTGCTTTCTCACTTTTCCTTTCTCTCTCTGTCTCTGGTGCACACATAACATATTCTCTATAGTAGATTAAATAATAATAATAATAAAATCTTAAAAAAAGAAATAGTGCAGTCTTAATAAATGTTAGGATGATTTGGGGTTGGGAATAACAGGATATGTGACTTAAGCCATTGTGTGTCTCCTACTGTAAGAAATTTGGAGTTAGTTGACACGTGTGATAGTTTGGCCTCTGAATGATGATGGTGTCATTGGGCAACCCTTGGTCATTTTATTGGTTGCAGGATGGCTGTCACGACTTGTTCGACTTCAAAGTGGGCAGGGGGTGGTCGCCCCAGAGACTGCCCCACACTTTCCCAGGAGTCCCCAGCAGACACACCTTCATGCCTCGTTGACTAGAACTATCCATGTAGCATCAAGGGCAGTTGGAAGTGGGTCTGGGTCATACTAGCCATGCTAGGTCATCATCCCAGATTAGTTAAGCCATAAGATCTGCGGCTCGTGCCTTTGGGGGTAGTAATGGAAAGGCAGGGCTGAGGACTCTCACACCAGTGCATTACCACGCACACTGCTGCCCCATAAAATCGGGTTCTGTGAGTGAGGAAGAAGCCAGAAATGGGTATGAGGTAGGCATGAGGCAGCGCCTATCCCAGCACGCGACAGGGGTGGTACTTCTGGTGCCCATCATCATTCGAGGGAGTTCACCATCAACTTAGTAGACCCCTGGTGCCAGAGGCATTCGTCTGCCCTGCTCGTGCCCAGCCCTTTGTCTTTTTTGGTGGTGGCCTTAGTCCCTAAGCAAATGTCCCTGGAGAGAGACAAAAATACCTTTTTATCTCTCCTTCATCGGGTATGATCTACTCAGAGCTGGTACTTTTAGATCAGTTTCAGGAGACTCGCCATCCTCCATCCCTCCCGTTCAGTGACTTCCAGGGAAATGGGTCTTCAGGATAGGTAAGAGGATGGAACCGTTGGCGTAAATCTCCCATTAGGTTGGGCACTGCCTTTTTTCTAGATCTCCGTTTGGTGATTCCCACCCAGGTCCCTCCCAGCATGCAGTATCAGGAACTCCCCAGGATCAACTGTTGTAATTGAGGAGTTGGGAGTAAGTCAACTTCATGGCTGTGCCCTGTAGACCTGGTGAACTTGAGACAGGCACATGAGATAAATGTCTGTTGGAGGATCTAGTGTGTAGGCCTCTGACATCTGGCTAGCTCTTGCCTCAGTTTCCCAGCAGAAGCCTCAAGCCCCAGACCCTCTGCATCATGGACTCTCAGAGGGTGGTCATCACCACTGACCACTTCTTGGGCTCCCATAGTCCTCAGTCAGGTGCATCTGAGAACACCAAGCTCAGGAACTCTGTTGCTTATGACTGCATTCCAGTGCCTAGCCCTGTGCCTGGCATCCATCAGGAAGAAGTTGTCCAACTGTTTGTTGAGCGACTGGATGATGGATAGAAGGTCTTCTCCTTCGCCCTCCTGCAGTCACTTCAGGCTCTGGGGAGTTAGGAGATAAAGTGAATGTCCTGCTTTCTTATGATGGAGTCTACTTTATCCCCACGGCCCCCAGGACTGCTGGCACTAAGAACTCCTGGGTATTGGGGAGTTGTGCTATTGAATTGAGGAAGGAAGCACACCTGAGAGGCAGACCCAAGGCGGAGTATTCAGTGACATTCGAGGTGAAGCCTGCTTTCTGAGGAGCACGGTTTTCCTTTGACTCGTGCTTGGTTTCGCAGGGTGGGAGCTGTCTCAGACCATGTGCTCTTGAACAGCCCGCCGAGCACCATGACTTGGGGGAGCAGGAGAAGGCTCAGCAGGTGTTGCTCAGAGAAAATGTGGGTCTTTGGCTGTCCACCCTGGGCCAGCCCAAACTCAGTGCTTCCCTGGAAACTGCAGGAGGGCTTCTAACCCACACCGTCTCTCCTGCTGTGACCACCCATACTTAGGAGATTAGAACATGTGATGTTATTTATTGAGGGTGCTGGTTGCACAGAGGACTGGAACTAACTTCTAACTTCCGAGTGCTCTTGGTCGGGGTCTCCTACAGTCCCCCTCTGCCGGACCCATTTAAGAGGGATCTCAGTTTGCCTCATAGGGCTGAACCTTCCAGCTACAGCCTGTCATCGGGTCCCAGAGTTGGCCCCTCTTCCCCCCTGGTGAGCCCAAGGAGAGGTGGGAAGCCAGCGTTCCCAGCTGTGGCCGCTCTCACCCCTGGCCTCCTTGGGAACAGCTCCGCTTGTGGTCTGTGGCAGACTTGTTTGTTTGTGTTTGAAGTTCTCCGACTCCACGTTTGACGTCAAGGCGGGATTGTTGGTGGGAGGCTTGGCGGGGAGGTTGTCTCTGCACAGATGCACACGTCTGGCAGCCTCCCCGGGAGAGCGCGGGCGCAGGCGAGGAGCCTGGCGAGGAGGGCTGTTGTGAAACGCCCCGGGCCGGCGTGGGGATTGAGGTCACTTGCACTCTCTCCCCTCCTTGCCCTACTTTCTCTGGTGCCTGCTCCCTGGCTCTTTCTCTCTCTCTCTGCCCCTTGCCTGCCCATGTCAGCCCTACTGGGTGCCCTTGAGGGCTCAGCATTGCCAGAGCCAAGGTCTACGTCTGGCGCCTGGGGCCGAGTGCTGTGGCCAGCCAGGCCTGTGCAGGGAGCCAGCTGTCAGCTGCGTCATGACCTCCAGGGGCCTCCTTACATTCTCAGAAATCATTTTGCAACAAGTTGGCCATGGAGGCCAGGCCAGACTGCTTAGCTGTCTGGGTTGGCAGGAAGTCCCCAGAAGCAGACTCCAACTTTGGAGAGGAGATAGAAGATGTCCACGAGCCCTGGGCAGATCGGGCCGTAGTGGGGCCACTGGAAGGATGGCTGAAGTCAGACACGAGCACGTTGGCAACCTCCTGAACTGTGGACGTCACAGACAGGGACTTGGCACTTGCGAGGACTGCTGTGGCTACCTGCTGAGGGCACGGGGCCGCCTACTTGAGGAAGGAGAAGCCTAGGTCCTCGGGGTGCTGGTGAGCCGTGGCTGGCCCAGACACCATGCCTGTCTTGGGACCTGCTTAGAAGAGGTGGCCCCAGGGTCTAGGCAGAGTGGTGGACAGTTGTGGTGAATTTCATACTGGTTTGGAGCCCTAGGGCAGATTCTTGCAAATCAGGACCAGAGGCGGCCCCATTGTCTGACTGGATACATTTAGAGGGCGTGAGGAGGCCTGTGGCTTTTGTTCATGGGATCGGCTGCCTGGAACAGTCCAGGCATTGCTAGATTTGGGGTTTTAGATTGCAACAGAAGTAGAGCCTACCCACTGCTGTCCTGTTTGTAGTGGTCAGGACAGCTTAGATGAGCCGAGGGAGCAGGGAGCAGTTGTTATTTTCGGAGATGGTGTGACACATTTTTGCATACATAGAAAGATGCGGCTTGACTTCGCCGGCGATCAAGTAGGAATAATAAGACACACTGTCAGAGCTCGTGGGTCTAACACATCTGGTGTCATGATTCGTGAGTGACTCTGGACGATGAGCAGTAACTTGTCACCGGGCTGAGGCTGGGCCCAGGGTGTGCGCTTTGGTGCTTGCAGGGTGGCGGGCACCTGTTAGCCAGCCCGTGAGCCCAGCCGACGACTGCCTGGCAGCCACATGTCATCAGAACTGTCTTCTCCCCGTGGTGTTCAGTACACAATATGTCCCATCCAGGGTCTGGCGGGGGCTGTAATGTGTTCAGCTATCTATGGCTATATTTTGGGAAGGGCTGACTTACTTTAGGGGCATTGCCCGATTTGGAGTTATGTGAAGATTGAAATGTCACCCTTATACTGTCAATCATCTACTGTAATTCCTGCCACTTAGAGTTTTGACTGAGAATTCAGGAAGAGAAGGTGATGCGTGTGTACACATGGAAGTGAGTGTCAGCACCACTAGGCTGACAATTGAGTACCTACACGATTTCCACCATCGAGGGAGCCTGCTGCCGTACTTGGGAAACCGGTGTCCCTGGCAGCCTCAGCCTGTGCCCGGGATTCAGCGTCATTTATATTTCCACATCTGTCCCCATAAACCTAACTTCCCGCCCTGCTTTGGAAACATGAAGACCTGGGCCACAGGGAGGTCCTGCAGTGGCCAACGTCAACTCAGGGTTAAGGTTGCAAACGTCTTGGCAGCCTGGATCATGGATTTGGGAGCCGCCCACAGAAGGGACCTCCCCACCTAGGCCCTGCGATTTCAGGGTGGAGCCGACTTTGTTTGCAAAGTCAGTTGTCTGGAAAGAGGTGTTTTCTGGAAAGGTGCAAAAAAGCCTGGGTAAGGTGTAATCCAAATGGCATCTGCCAGAAGTCGTTCTGCTCTGCTTCACCGAGGCCACTTTCGCAGGCTGCGCAGGAGTGAGCCAACAGGGTCTTGTTTTGCGAGCACTTGATGTGTCCCGGACGTTGGACTAACACTGCACACGTGAGCTCACAGCGAAAACTCTGTGGGGCTGTGGGGCCGTATTCTTTGTCTCCACTTTACAGATGAGGAAGCAGAGTAGTCCCTGACACAGAGCTGCTAAGTGATGGCGTCTGGGTGGAGCTGAGATCTGGCTGCCAAGCTGGTGCCTCCTGTTGGGAGGATGGGACAGCAAACTAACAGTAGGCCTGGCCCTGACCAGTTGGAAGGGGTGAACAGGAGGCATGGGCACATTGTGCCCTGGAGGGATGTGTGCCCGATCCTCACTGCTGCGCCACCTGGCTAGTCCCGCACAGTGGCTGGCCCCCGTCCAGCCACCCTGTGGACGCCCTCTAGAGGCTTCTGCATGGGCGACCGCTTTAGCCAGAACTACCTTCTCTTTGGAGTTAGGGCAGCTACCGCGGCAGCTCCACCATGGCAGCCCCCAGGGCTGGTCTGTTCCGTGGCCGCAGTGGAGCCTGGCTTCCAGGTCAGCCTGGTCTGTGGTTCACTTATGACAGTGTGACACACCGTGGAGGGCGAGTCTCAGACCCACGACACCAGCCATGGAGAGGCGTTTGGGCCCGACATGAAGGAAGAATGCCAAGGAGCGGACTGTAGGGCAGACTGCCAGGACTCTATGTTCTGGGGATCCTGTGGTTCTGGGAGCTGCTTCCTCTCCTGTGGGGGTTTCTTCAGTGGCATGTGCTTGTGCCCTGCATGGTCACTGTTCTGCCAGGGATATTCCACAAGCCTTGTGGCCACCTATGTGGTCCTCCCGGAAGCCTCTGGGAGGCCCACGCTGGAGTCCTGCCTGGAGGAGCTGAGGGGGCAGATGACATCTGAGATTGAGTAGGATGCCAGCTCAGGGGTACAGGTGCTCATCTGGGCAGGTGGCAGTCCCAGCCGGAGTTGCTGCCACTCCACTCCAGTCATACCCTCTGTTGCTGAGGGTGGAGGTGAGGGTGCTCTGAGAAGAAGGGGCAGCTCGGGCCGTGGCCTTTAGCAGAGAGGTGCCCAGTCCATGGGCCCCACCAGCATTGCCTGAAGGCCAGCCACAGATTCCAGGGTCATCTTTTTTTTTAAAATTTATTTTGGAGAGGTTTTTGCTATAGGGTGTGTACGCTTGCCAGAAAAACAGAGAGAGACAGAGAGGCAGAAAGTGAGAAATCACCCCCCTGGGGGATGGCCACACCGCAATCCCTTCTCTTCCATTCTCCTCTTGGGATCTTGGGCACACGCGCACATGCACCTGGTGTGAGTTTAAGCCACCGGGTCTGGGACTTGAACCAGCAACATGGGAGTCCAGCAACATAGCTATTACGCCAACTGCTGGTCCCTTCTTTTTCTTGTTTTTCATTGCAGTGCAAACTGACTTCACCTTTCTGTAAAAAAGGAAAGGTCTGGATGATACAGTAGTAAATATAATTATAGTCAACTTTTTTTTTTTTTTTGGAGAGGTTTATTTGTTATAGGGTGTGTGTACTTGCCAGAAATACAGAGAGAGACAGACAGAAAGCGAGAAATCACTGCCCAGGGGAATGACCACGCCGCAATCCCTTCTCCTCCATTCTCCTCTCGGGATCTTGGGCACACAAGCACACATGCCCAGTGTGAGTTTAAGCCACCGGGTCCGGGACTCGAACTGCGGTCCACTAAGTGGGAGTCCAGCGACATAGCCACTACACTAACTGCTGGTCCCTCCAGGGTGACTCTTTATCCCCACCTCTGACACGGGCAGAGTCCCTTCCACATCTTCCCTATTGTCTCGGCAGGTCACCGGAGAGACCTGGAGATAGCTGAGTTGGGGCATCACCCACCCCAGCTGCTGCCAGCGAGCATTTCCCTGGGCCCAGGCAGCTCGGCGAACATTCAGCATCCATGTTTTCTCAGGCAATCTTCACCACGGCCCTATTTCACCCGGGGAGAAGTTGAGGCTGTGTTCACGCACAGAGGAAGCGTGGTGGCCAGGGGCTTCGAGGTTGATCTGCCTGTCCTGGGAGCTGGGCTTCTCCCTCACAGACTGCATGGTCTCTTGGATGTGGCTAGACACACCAGCAAGAAGGAAACAGGACTTTGTTTTCTTTGTTTGTTCTAAGCACTTTGCATATAGTGACAGACTTGGCCCTGACCCCCATAAAATGATATTCTCTCTGTTGTTAAAGTTTATTTTTCCATGAGAGAGAAAAACAGAGAGCGAGAGACAGCCTTCGCCCGACAGGTCCTCACACCATCATACCTGGCCAGCCACAGCCAGCCAGGCCCACAGCACGCACACACCTGTGGCCTATACAGAGAGACCTCAGAATGCAAGCCCAGGACCCTCCTTTAGGGCCTCTTGTGCTGCCACTGTCACCACAGCTGGCTCACACTCTTGTACGTGGTGCGATTGAAGCTGAGCTAAGGGGCATTTCTCTAAGACCTTTGATATGAAGAGTCAGGGCTGGGATCAATCTGGGTCTTTAAGCCGTGACGCTTGCTCAGGGCGCGTTGTCCTAACACACAGTGCTGGCGGGGGGGGGGGGGGGGGGGGCAGACCCGACGCCCCTCAACTATTCCTACACACCAGGCTCTGCGTCAGGGCGGGGTGGGGAGCATGCATCATGAAGCACAAGAATATGGGCAGGGGGAGCCTGAACTCTGGCCCAGGGCCCTCCCCCGTTTCTAGAGTCCTGATGACTGTTTCTCTCGGGCTGCGGGTCCCATCACTGCAACCCCAGGTGCTTTTCTAGTCTGGAAAATTTGTATCTCGTGGTTTCGTGGTTAAGAGAAAATGATGCTGCCAGCAAAAGATCGCCTTGTAGGCCTTCAGGGCTGGGCTGGCAGGCCCCACTGTGGTTTGTCTGGGAAAGGAACCTTCCGTGCTGCTGTGACGAGACCAGCTCGCTGAAAAGTGAGAGCAGCCTTCTCTCTGATGCGAGCTGCTGCACGCGAGCGCCTCCTTCCTGTGAGTGGGAAGAGCTCTGCTCCGCTCCTTGGCAGGGCTCCAGTCTGCAGGGTCTTTCCTTCTCTTTATGCCAGAGGGTGAGTGCATGTGAGAGAGAGAGGGAGAGGGAGAGGGAGAGGGAGAGGAGGGAGTTGAAGGACACCGCTTACCACCATGGGGCCCAGTAAAGCTCTAACCCTTTCCCTTCCAGTTTTTATCCCATCAAGATCCTGGGCACACATGTGCACTTGGAGTGAAGCTGACCAGCTGGGTCTTGAACCCAAGGCTGTATGGGATCCAGCTTCTTCTGCACAGTGCCTAACCCACTGTGCCGTGGGGGCCAGCCCAGATGGCCTTTCTCAGCCTCTAGGAGCTAGCAGCTTCCAGGACACCAGCCCCACTTGTAAATGGGTCACAAGACACTGGGCATTTTTCCTCCCTTGCTCAGGCCTAGCCAGCTCGTTTATGAGTTGTTATCTGGGCGCAGTAAAGAATCTCTTCAAGTTCCATGCAGCCCTGCAGTGGGCCTGCCCGGGGCTCCCTGCTGTGGGGCTCTCTGTACCCTTCAAGAAAAGAAGCCACTCACTCCTCTTTGGGGGGACTTGTCCTGGTTTCTGAAGCGTTCACCACTTGCCCAGTTGGTGTTTCTTTTCTGCTGCCCGTTATACGTGTGTGCCTGAATGGGCTACAAAAATGCACTGTGTGTTCATTTGTTCATACATCCAACGAAGACTTTTAAACTGCAAATGATGTGCTAGGCGCTATGCTTGGGTTCCTGGGGGATCTAGGGAGGGCCTGAGCACACGCTGGGCCTCAGGCCTCAGGGAACTTAAAACCTAAAGAAGGGCACAGACAGTAAAAACTCAGAGCTGTGTGTGATACTTGATCTTGGCAGTGGGTGGAAGGGCTTTGGGAAGGCTTCCTGGAGGAAGGGGTATCTAAACTGAGTATAGGCTGAGAGTCACTGGACGAGACTGCTGGAAGCGGGGAGAGGCTAGGTAGGGTGGAGGTGCTGAGCTGGCGCAAGCCCAAACACTGACCCAGGCTGCAGCCGGGCTGGCTCCTCTCTGCGTCAGCCTGCCATGGCCAAGGTCTTGCAGAATGGATATGTTTTAATCACTCCCAGAGGTGGGCCCTGGAAGCCCTCGTGCAGTGACGGAGGGCCTTCACGGCTGTTGCTGGTAGTGCCAGCTGCCTGGCGTCTCCCGTTAATGCGGCACAGAGTGATTTTGAGTTTGCACAGCTATTTGATCATTGTCTCGCCTTTGGCCAGCCCTTTGAAGCTTTTGTTTGAGAGCTCTTTGGAATGGAGAGACAGACTGGCCGTGAGAAACACAGGGAGAAGGACCACGTGTTTCTGTCCCTCTTCCTTCCTCAAGCATACTCGGACCGTGCGTCCTGTGCCAGGTGTGGTAATGGGTATGTGGTGAATGAGGCACACACTGTTCCTGCCCCGGTGTGTAGTGACGGGGGCCCTAACCTCGTCTCATGGGGTTTCCATGCTATAGTTCAGTATGAGGTGGGTGCATCATTCCTGTTTTACAGACATGCAAACCCAGACTCAGAAAAATTATTTTACTCCTTGAGGCCACACAACAGGTAAATGGCAGGTTTGAACCCAGATTTGTTCAGCTTGGAAACCTGTGTTCGAGTACCTCACATCTCCGGAGGGAAGCTGATATAGAGGCTGTAACTTCAGTATGAGGCCTGCTGTGGTGGGGCCTTAGCAGAGTCACAGACAAGACCCCCGGTGGAGGGCAGGGTGGGGGAATTCTAACCTGGCCTGGGTAGGAAACTACAGGAGGGATTGGAGGACCAGCTGGTAGGTGAGTGTATGCCAGAGGACGGGGTGGGGTGGATTGAAGATGGAGGGAGGGGGTGGTTGGGCCCTGACTTGGAATTAGCCTCTGGTCACACTGGGAGGGCTGGATAAGGGCAGAGTGAGCCAGGACAGGGGACAGGAGTGCCGCCTCTTAACCTGGGGATCCCCCACTTAGGACCCACATCTGGGTCTCCGCCTTGTGAGTTGCACGCCCTGGAGATGCTCCCAGGGGCTTAGCTCTGCAGTAGGGTAGACTTCCCGTGTGGCCACTTGGAGTAGTGAGCCTCAGCAGAGAGCGATGGACTAGCAATGTCAGTTTGATTGTAGGCAACAAGGCATGGTCTTAGCAAATACCGTGCCCAGTCCCAGGAGGAATCTCAGCTGTTTCCATGTCATGGGACAGTTGTAGCTATTGATAAAGCAGTTCGTGTCTGTTCCAGCTGCGAAATCCTGATAGTAAGCAAACCAGCTGCAAGTATTCAATGCTTTATATAAAGAAGCTTTGATTATTCTGTCACAATTTCAATAAATATATTTAAGTATAATTGATTTCTGTGATCCTAAATGTTTTTTTTTTTTTTTTTTTTTTGGAGAGGTTTTTTTGCTATAGGGCGCATGCGCTCGCCAGACAGAGAGAGACAGAAAGCGAGAAATCACCCCCCGGGGGGATGGTCACGCCACAATCCCTTCTCCTCCATTCTCCTCTTGGGATCTTGGGCACACATGCACACGCGCCCTGCGTGAGTTTTAAGCCACCGGGTCCGGTACGCGAACCGCAGTCGGCTACGTGGGAGTCCAGCGACATAGCCATTACGCTAACTGCTGTGTTATGCATTTAAAAGCTTTGTTATGGGGCCAGCAGGTGGCATCGTTGTTAAGGTGCTGGATTCCCACATGTTAGAACACAGTTCGAGTCCCAGACCTGGAGGCTTGAAACTCATGCCAGGCGTGCGTGTGTGTGTGTGTGTGTGTGTGTGTGTGGCCAAAATCCTAAGAGAATGGAGGAAAAGGGATTGCAGTGTGTCTATCCTCTCTGAGGGGATGGTTTCTCACTTTCGCTCTATGTCTGTCTGTCTCAGGTGAACACATATACCCTATCACAATAATCTCTTTAAACAAAATTAAATAAATAAAAGCATTGTTCCTAGAGACTGTGGGCCCCTACAGACCTCCAAAGGGGTCCATGGCCTCACAATGTTTGTAAGCTCTTATTTTAGTTGGAAATTTGGAGTCTTTCTAGAGATTTGAAATATAAAGTTATTCGTTATTGTTTTTTAGCATTGTTACAGTGTTATCAAGAGTCCCTGTCCTTTTACCCTTGACTACCCATGGGGTTATGTGCTCATATACCCACCCTAAGTTAAAAACCGCATAAGTTGAAAATGCAGTTAATACACCTAACCTACTGAACATCACAACTCCGCCTACTCTATGTCACACAAGCTCAGAACATTTAAATAGCCTGCTGTGGGGCTGTATCACCTAGCACAAAGTCTCTGCATAATATCTGTGTAGTATCCCATATAATGGATCAAATACTGTACTGAAACCTGCATAATATCTGTATGATATCTCATGTAATGGATCAAATACTGTACTGAAACCTGCATAATATCTGTATGATATCTCATGTAATGGATCAAATACTGTACTGAAAGTGAGCAACAGTGGTTGGGTCCGCGAAGTATGGTTTCTACTGAGCGCATGTTGCTTTTGCACCATTGTAAAGTTGAAAAACTATAAAACTAAGTCTGGGTCTGTCTGTATGGAGATACTAACAGGACAAGGAATGGATTAGCCACAAAACCCTTAAGGGGTGGGGTGGCAGGCCTCGAGAAGTGTCTCCAAATGGCAGATTCCTATACAAGATTTTGAA
The DNA here is from genome assembly GCA_026018925.1 of Tupaia tana. NCBI lineage: Eukaryota > Metazoa > Chordata > Mammalia > Scandentia > Tupaiidae > Tupaia > Tupaia tana. The sequence continues at coordinate 23,883,906 of JAKSZU010000011.1, read as the reverse complement.
AGTGGTGCTTGCCTTTGAGGGGAGCTTAGAGTGCCAGTATGAGGCCTCTAGGTCTCTTCACCATAGTTCATGTCTGTTTGGGGGAGGCTGGCTTCCACTGGAATGCATCTTCCTCTGTCACCCCAGGTGCACCCTCACCCCAGTGCACCGTCCTTGTGTGGCCTGTCCCCCGCCCCGCCCTGTCCATCAGTCCAGTGCTGGGCACCAGGATGGAGCCAGGTGTTTGTCAAAGAGAATGCCAGGCCGACCTATGTCAGGCTGTCCTTATTCAAATGCATTTTGTATCTTACTTGAAGTTCCAGCTTTTTCAGAGTCTTTTGAAAGCTTTGGACTCTGTTCCCCAAGAAAATATGCAGACTCACATGTCTGAATTTTGTATGCATTTTAGAATGTGGATGTCTAAAAGCTGTTTGGGGGCCCAAGTCCAGGCCCCTTACCAGCAAGGCTACAGCCCAGCAGTCCCGGCCAGCTCTGTGTGCCCGCATGTGCTGAGTACCCCATGTCATCTCAGCCTTCCAGAAAGGGGGCTTCTGTTATTCCCCCACTGTCTGGAGGAGGAAAGTAAGCCTTTGTTGGGTTAAGTAACAACTTAAGTCTCCCTTAAGAGCCAGCTGGATAAATGCCTGCATAAAGGCATGTCCAAGGTCACAGAGCTAGGCGTGACCGAACCCCTGGGTCCCAGCCAGGCGTCTGGTTCTAGGCTGGAAGCATCCCGGCGGAAGGTTGTCCAGCCTCCCCTGACACCCCAGTCTGCCACATTACTACTCACCACTTCCTCAAACCCCCCCCCCCCCATAGCCCAGGCAGGAAGGCCTTTCTGTGTTCTCCCCGATTCTCTGTTCTGACCAGTCTTGCCCGTTACTCACCAAGAACCGTGTCCCACGGGTGGGTACTGTCAGCCAGCCTTGGGTGAGGTAGGAGGTCTATGGGAGGTCACTGGATCCCCAGGATCTCCCAGGCCCGCTCTTGTCCTCCCCTATGTCCTACTCCACAGCTGTTTAGTGGCAGCAAGGGGGTCCCAGCAGGCTCCCGTCCTCGTCACATTGCTTGGGTCTGCCCGAGCCCCCAGAGTGTGCTCAGGCTGCCATGCGTTTGTGCCACTAATGAACACAGCCTTTTCTGTCCTGGACTTCCGCAGGCCAAGCTGGTCCGGTACATCAGTAAGCAGCGGCAGTGCAAGCTGAGCGTGGCTCCCAGCGAGAGAACGCCGGAGCTCAATAGCTACCCCCGCTTCAGCGACTGGCTGTACACCTTCAACGTGAGGCCGGAGGTGGTACAGGTACTCCGCCGGGCCCAGGCCAGGGGGCGGGGCACAAGGGATCAAACAGGGCCAGCTTTGACTGGCTGAGACTAAGGAGCAAGACCATCTGTTCTTGAGAAGGGGATGTGGGGAGCCATAGCAGCAGCCAGAGGGATGTAGGGTGCACATATAGTGCTTATAGCCACTTGTCAGCCATTCATTCGTCTTTTCATTTTTTTTTAAGAGCGATTTTGCTATAGAGTCCATGTGCTCGCTGGAAAGACAGAGAGAGACAGAGAGACAGAAAGTGAGAAATCACCCCCCAGGGGTATGGCCACGCTGCAATTCCTTATCTTCTATTCTTCTCTCGGGATTTGGGGCATGCATGCACACGTGCCTGGTGTGAATTTTAAGCTGCCGAGACCATGCGAACCATGGTCTCATGGGAGTCCAGTGACGTAACCATTATGCCATCTGCTGCTCCCTCATTCATTCATCTTAATAACTAGCTTTTCTGGAAGCACTGGCTGTGTAGCAAACACTGTGATGAACACTTTGTACTGATGGTCTCACTTCTCACAAAATCCGATAAGGGATTTACTGTTTTGTTTTTTTTTTTAGATTGCAAAAGGGCACATGCACACACACTCCGGAGAGAGGGGAAGAGAGGGAGGAGAGAAAAGGAGACAAAGAAAGAAGTAGGGGGAGGGAATGGTCATGGTACAGTCCTTCCTCCATTTCTCCTTCCCATCGGGATTTGGGGCACATACACACATGTGCTTCGTGTATTTTTTAGACTGCCCTAGCCAGGGTTTGAACCACGATTGACCATGTGGGATCCAGCTTTTCTATGTATGGGAAAGTCAGAAATCACCCGCTATGGGGAATGGCCACTCAGTAATCTCTTTTCTTCCATTCTTCTCCTGGGATTTTGTGCACACAGGCACACTCACCTGGCGTGATTTTCTAGCTGCCAGGTCCAGGACTCAAACTGCGGTCAGCCATGTGGGAACCAGTGCCTTAACCACTATGCCAGCCTTGAACCTGTGTGTTGAAATGATACTCTTTCGGATCTATTGGGCTAAATAAAATGTTATTAAGATCTATGTGATTTTTTTCTTTTTTCTTTTTAACTTTAGAGAATGTGACTACTTAACAATGAAAATTATCTGGCATTGGGACCAGCAGTTAGTGTAATGGCTATGTCGTTGGACTCCCACGTAGCCAGCCATGGTTTGAGTCTCGGACTCAGTGGCTTAAACTCATGCCGGGCACGTGTGTGTGCATACCCAAGATCCAGAGAGGAGAATGGAGGAGAAGGGATTGCAGTGTGGCCATCCCCCCTGGGGGGTGATTTCTTGCTCTCTATCTCTCTATGTCTCTCTGTCTTTCTGGCGAGCGCACACGCCCTATAGCAAACAAAACAAAACAAAACAAAAAAACTGTCAAAAAAAAAAAGTAAAAAAAAAAATTATCTGGCATTATATTTCTACTGGACAGCACTGATTTAAATCATCCTGGATGAATAATTTCTTGTTTTGCTCTTATCATTTGACATGATAATCAAGTTGTTTTCTCCATGTTTTCATGCTTGTATGTTGTATTTATTATTGACTTATTAATGTCTTATTGAATGCATATGATATAGTTATCAGGCAGCAGTTAATTCTAACTGTTGAGTATTAGGTATCTCACAGTGGTTAATATTAAATATGAAGCTATTTGCATTCTTAAGGATTTTTCCCTCAGAGAGATTCTTGGGTGGGAAGTGATGTCAACATAAAAAGTTTCAATCACGGGGTGGAGAGTGAGAGGAGAAGGGGTGAGCGAAGGAGGGGAGCTCACCCTGGAGCTGTCCTTGTCCCAGGCTCTGTGTTTGTGGCCTGGGCCAGCTCTTGGGAAGCTGGCAGAAAGGGGTGGCAATGCGAAGGGTGAAGGAAACTGCCTTGTGATAGAGGGTCCTTGAGTGTTAACAGTGGCGTGTGCACACAAACACACACACACGGTCTAATGAGCCGCAATCTCACTCATTCACCCCCGTACCCGCCTGCCTAACAGTTTCTGCTGTATAGGAAGGAGGTGTGAACATGTAGTGATGAGTCCACAGTTACAGAGTTAAAATTCCTTGTTGTGGAGACTATGAGCAATTGAATGGTCTCCCCAGCCCTCCAGCTCATGGCTTCCTTCTCACCCACACCACTCTCCTCTCTAAGCTCTTGGAGAAGAAGGCAGCCCCTCCTTATCCTGGTGTCTTTGGCTTACACTGGGAACACTGGGACCCACAGGGACAGACAGGAGGCTCAGACCATGCTGGGCTCCATGTGCCCACTTAGAAACAGGCACTCAGCATGTCGTTTCCCAGTCCTTCCCACGGTCCTAAGACAAGACTAAGTCATTTTTGGCAGATAGCTTCATTTCCTGAAGGATTCCCCTCCTGAATTTGCCAGGAACCCAGGATACAAGCCAGTAGCATGGTGGCTGGCTCTGGGGTGGCTTTGACCCTGGAGCGCTTCCTGGTGGCAGCTGGGACAGGGATCTTGCAGCCAGGTCCAGGGGTATAGCTGGTGTGCAGCCAGGTCACTTGTGATGATTTCGCGGAGCTGGGTGGTCATTTGTAGGCAGGGCTCAGGTAGGCAGGAGAACTCAAAGCCAGGTTCCCTGGGTGTGGAGGACTAGAGTGGAAGTCCGAGCAGAGAGCTCTGTGGGATGGAGGGTCAGGGCGAGAGGACCTCCAGCCCTCCGGTGACCTCTCAGTTGGAGATCACGAGGCAGCTCAGAAGCTAACCTGGCTCAAGCAGGCTTAGTCTCCCCCTTCTCGGCACACATACACGTGTGCTCCCCGCCTTCCCGTCTCAGTGAGCAGCAGCGCTATTCACCCAGCTGCTCTAACTGCACACCCAGAAATCGCCTCTGACTTCTCCCTTTTAAAAATCTATTTATTTCTTCCATGAGCTAGGGAGGGCAATCACCCTTGATAGAATCTTCATGCTGTGACCCACCCCCAGTCTCAGCCCTCTCAGATCCCGGGTATGCGTGGACCCTGTGTGCTCAGAGAAGTCCCAGGATGCAAACCCAGGACCTCCCCCATGTGGGTCCAGTATGTTACCACTGCACCACCACCTGGCCCTCTCCTTACCCATGTTACCCATGTGTACAAGCCCGAGCGAGCCCCGTAGGCTCTCCTCTATCACCTTCTCTCCGTCCCCACCACTAGCACCGTCCAAGCCATGGTCATCTCGTACCTGAACCTCTGCAGCAACCCTTAACTAACCTCTGCGGGCGGTGAACCCCCTTCCTTCCATGGCCGCCCAGCTGCCGGAGTGCCCACTTAGAAACACGCATCCATCATGCCGTTCCTTTCAGAGTAAACAGCAGTCGCCTCACGTGGTTTAGCCTCTGCCTGCCTCACATGGAGCCCAGCCCATTCACTCTCTCCTCTGCTCACGCTGGTTCCACCTTTGCACCTGCTCCTCCCCTTCCTGGAGTGCTCTTTCTGTGACTCATCTAGTATGTAGGGCCCATTGTCACCTCCTCCAAGCAGTCTTCCCCCTCAGCCTTCACCCTCTACCAGTGCCTTGGTTTTTACCCTCCATGACCCTGACCACTTTCTGGAGTTTTCGAGCTTATTTGTTGTGTATGGTCTTTGTCTGCTCTCACATTGGAACACGCGCTCCGTGAGACAGGGACCCAGCTCTCTGGATCACTGGCCGCAACCTCTCCATTGGGTATTGGACCTGAATATGATAGTCACTTGATTGAGACAGACATAAAGACGAGTAAGTAAATAAATAAATAAACATATGTTTTATTGATTGAATGAGTGGATCTCATCATGACACAGTAGGTGCTCAGACGTAAGGCTTAGTCCCTGAGTGGGTGGTGACAGGTCAGTTCAAGTCCTGCAAGAGAGGCCACTGGAGGGACTGTAGTCCCAAAGAGCCATCTTCCCAGCTACTCCCAGCTGCCCAGAGTCCCCTCCAGATAAAGCCCTTGGTGGAGTTACACCCTCAGTGGAGAAGGCCTTGTCCGGGAAGGCTGGGGCAGGCAAGGTTTGAGGCTAGGGAGGGTGAATGAGTAGCATTGTCTTGAGGAAAATAAAACTGCAGTGTGAAGGCTTGATCATCATGGACGTTACATGAGGTGTGGGAAGGAGGCACCCCGCCCCTCTGCCTGTGGGAGTCTGGACGTGGCAGGAGTGGGAAGTGGACCGAGTGAGGTCACAGGAGGCTCCTACCTGGACACCTCGATTCACACACCAGGACCAACCCCTGCCACCCCCCTTCTGCAAGACCAGTCTACAAGTCACAGCTCCGTGTTCTGGCTGCAGCTGGGGAAATGACTTCAGAGCCTGCAGGCATGGAGCCATGGCCTTTTCCCCCCCTCTCTTCTGCAGTTTCCTTGTTGGAAGTGTTTAAAGGAAGTGGTGAGCACTGGTGGGGAGGGCGGGTGTGGTGGAGCTGTGATTCTGGGGGCCCCGCTTCTCCAGCTGACCTATTGCTCCATGTGGTTTGTGGACTGAAGATGCAGGCGGGTCCAGTAAGGGGTTCTGGGGTATGGCCCTGACTGGGTCAGCTTCTTTGTTGATGCATTCTCGTATTGGACACAAGGCCTTACCTTGGGCCTGGGGAGAAATCTACCTGTCTTCGGGGCCATTGTGGTTCCCAGTGGCTGGGAGTGACCACACCTCTGTGCAGGCCCCTGGAGTGAGGTGGGAGGATACATGTGATGTGAACCAGGAGGGTGAGCCGGAATCTGTGCGAATGCTGGGCCCTCCCCCTCTCTCTTCCCATAGGCCCACACTCTCCCTCTGAGAGCCAGCGCCCTGGCTGTTCTTAGAACCTTGCTCTTGACTAGCGAGAACCTCCCCAGGAAGCAGCTCACACCCTCACCTGGCCTGACGGAGGGTCCCACACCGTGTCGGCCCCAGCAGCCTAAGGCTCCCTTGGGACTGAGGAACTGAGACCCCGGGATCCCAGCATGACTGGGCCACACAGGTCCTGCTGCTCAGGATGAGGCGTGGTGGCTCAGCCTGGCCGTGTCACCCGCCAGTCAGGAGACGAACTGGAGCTGGGACACGGAACCGCGGGGACAGCTGCAAGGCCAGAATGTGATGTACATCATCCTGTTTAATCCTCTACCTGGGCAAGGGGAGAGGGAGAGCTTACAGCTCCATCTTATAGCTGAGCAAATGGAGACTGGGAGGAGCTGAGCGACTCGTACATGCCGTACACAAGCTGGTGGCCGGGTCAGGATGCAGACTTAGGTCCGACTCCAGAGCTGGGCTTCCTAACCACACGTGATTTTGTCATCTGATAGCTTCCTCAGAATAGCCTCATCGGGGCCTCCTAGGAAGCAGCACACCCCTTACCCAGCCTCCAGGAGGGGCCCGTGCCCACGTGTCATTGTATAATGGAATTCACAAATGACTGCCTGCTTTTCTTCTCTCTTTCTCTCCCCAGCCCCCACCTCACTCTCCCTCTCCCTCCTTCCTTCAGCCCTTCCCTTCTTTCTTCCTTTCCATTCACTCACTGTGCATCTGTGGTCACTCACCTTGTGCCAGATACCCAGATTAATGATGACTGGGAGTTAATTGATGAGCAAAAGAGTCTGCCGTAGGGCTTTCTAGCTGGTGGGTTACCCATGTCTGCAAATGCCCGTGACGCAAAGCTGACTGATGGCCGCCCGGGAGGAAGGAAGGCTGTCCGATGCAGAGCTGAAGGCCTGGTTTTCTCTCTCATCTAGTTGGTCACATGCTCATGGGGTGTGTATGTAGCACCTGTGACGTGCTCGTACTGTTCTAGGCACTGAACCAAGTTCCTGCCCTCGGGGAACTCACACACTCTCTCCAGTTGGTGAAGTTAATTTTTTGGATCTGGAGCCAAAGTTCCTTCTTTTAAGCTTTTTGAGTGACGTATCCTTGATTTCCGAAAACCTCAGAAATCGTTAGTCGAGACCGTTCTGTCTAGCCCCACATTGCTTGGCATTTGTGTTGTTGTTTATGTTTTATTTCTTTCATGAGAGAGGGCATCCATGTGAGAGAGAGAGAGACAGACAGATAGACAGGCAGGCATCCTCAGCAGGTCTCGTGCCACACTCTTTCCCCAGTCCTCAGGCAGCCAGGATCCTGGCTGTGTACCTGATATGTTTCAGGGTAACGGGGCCCAACCCTGCGGCTGGCCATGTGACTTCCAGTGTGCAGGTCAGTATGCCGACACCTGCACCGTGGAGACAGCCTGCTTGCCATTTCTCAGCAGTGAGTCAATTCCTCAGCCCTTGGGCTCCCGGGGCTGCCAAGTCCAGTGAAAATTGCTAGGCTGGAGGCACCATGCAGGCAGACACCTTCCCACTGTTCCCAGTCTCTGCTTCGTCCCCAGCACCTGGCATGTAGTGGGTTGCTGAATGACTGGGTTTGAGTAAGATATTTCAAAGAGTTTGGTCTCTTGGGCCAGAGTATCCTGGGGCTTTTTCATCTGGGCCAGTGAAGGTTGCATGGCAAGGGTCTCTGGGGAGAGTGAAGACTGGGTAGCTGCTGGGGACTTACTGAGGCCTGGGGATCCTCACTGCTTCTTGTTTGTGTGGGTGTCAGGACAGACTCCAGCAGGAGCACATGTCTTGAGGTGCCTAGCTTCAGTATGGTCTATGCCTGAGCCTTCTCCTGGAGCTACCCAGACAGCCCCTGGGCTGTCACCTTGGGTCTGCTCCCTTCTGGGAACATCTCAAAGGCAAGACCTGATGGACCAGATAGCATTGGGAAGGTTTGTGTCTGCCCTGTACTGTTTTAACTATTATAAAGCAAGAGTCTATTCGCTCGTTACTCTTCCCTTTTAAACAATACAAGCACATACATTTCAGTGGCCCCTGCTCCTAGCTGTGCCTTTGGATCAGCAACAGGATCACAGAGTGTGGTCCCTGGAAGTAGACAGCCTAGCATCTGGCCTTGAGAGGTGGACCCAGTCCTGACTTTGCCACTTGCTAACTGTGTGACCTTAGCAAGGTCAGAGCCTATTACTCACCTGGCAGTTGCTCTAGCTAGAAACTTTAGTCGTTTCGGACTCCTTCAGCTTCCTGAGCCCCCATATGTAATCAGTTAACTGATCGCACTGGCTCTACTTTCAGATACATGTCCCAAATCCATCCGTGTCTCCCCGTCGCCACCACTGCCACCTCCACGAGTCCTAGTTACTGCTCAGATTTCTGCGGTGTCCCCGATGTCACTCTCTGTGTCCACCCTTGCCTACTCTTTTGCTTCATTCTTCATGAGCCAAGAGTGATTTTTCTGAAAATCCCAATTCTCTAATCTTTTCCAAGATAAATTCTTCATCATTGTCTCAGCAGAGACTATAGACCCTTCTCCGTTACCTTTGGGGACCTGAAACATTAGACATCTGTGTTCATCTTGCACACCGTCTGCCTTCTCCTCACTGTGCCCCTGGTTTGGAGCCCATCAGGCTGTTCCCTATCTTAGTCTGGGATCTAAAGTTGTGTTTTCTCAGCCCCGAAATTTCTGTAACCTCACTGTTGACTCCTCCTCACCCTCTGACAGGGCCTTAGCAGCCAGCTCTTTGGAGAGGTCACCCTGTCTAAACTTAGGTGCCTACCCATGCCCACCACTTTATCTCAGCATGCTCTTACCTTTTTAGTGCTTATTCACCAATTTCAATGACATATTTGAGTTATTTTTTATTTTGTTTTATTTTGGGTTTTTATTCAATGTGAGCTCTCTAAGGAGCTGAGTGGAGTGTCTGCACATGGTTGGTATTTGGTGGCTACTTGTTGATTGGATGGCTGGCTGGAAGAGTGACTGATACCAGGGTACAGTGAGCATTTACCAGGAAGTGCTGGAACGTTCTCCACCTCCTAGTTAGAACATTTCCATAGCAAGTTCAGATACCAGTTGACTTAAGATAGAGACTTACCAGCTTAGGTCAAACAAGTGCAAGGAAGTCGGCTGCAGGGGTTCGAGTGATGCTGTTGGGGTGCACCTCTCAGGCGGTTCACTCCACGTGGCTGGCAGGAGGGACATAGCAACTAAGCCTTACCCCCTTTGCTTGTCCATGAAGAGCTGCTTCCCCTAGAACTGCAGCAGGAAAAGTCTCAGGAAAGGCTCTGATTGGCTTGACTTTGGTCACATGCTCATTACTGTAACCAACCACTGGGCTAGAAAGATGGAGAACTCCAACTGGCTTAAACGGCTCACTCAGCCTTGGTTGAGGGGCCTGACGGCTCAGGACCACCTGTACCAGGGAAGTGGGTTCCTGGAGTAATGACACCCCTGCTGACTGAAGGAGGAGGCATGTACGAACTCACGCCCCCAGCTAGCAAGAGCTGCCACTGCAGCTTCTGTGGCATCCCCACTCCCACCTCTCCATGGGGTGGGCCACCTAGGAGTCTCAGGGCTACCATTGTGCCTGCATGTCCCAGCTTTGAACAGGACTCTAGGGGGTGGGACAGGGGAAGACAAAGGATCTCAGTGTCAGAAATAGTCTGTCAAAGCCCCAGGGAGGATAGAGCAGCAGCAATCATGTTTCTAGGGTACAGTAGGTGAGTCTATTCCCCAGTTTTGGTTTTCAGTAAAATTTCTCACTTTCCTCCTCATGAAAGTAATAAATGTTTATTTTAGAAAATAGAAAAGCAAAGAAAATACAAGTCCCCTGGTTTGTCAAGAGACAATCATTGGTTCTTGGCTTTTTAGGCTTTTTCTTACTGTCCAGTAATTTATGTGTATCTTTATTTTCAGAATGTGGAAAGCAGGGAACCAGCAGTTAGCGTAATGGCTATGTCGCTGGACTCCCACGTAGTCGACCGCGGTTCACGTCCCGGACCCGGTGGCTTAAAACTCACGCCGGGAATGTGTACGTGCATGCCCAAGATTCCGAGAGGAGAATGGAGGAGAAGGGATTGCGGCGTGACCATCCCCCCTGGGGGGTGATTTCTCGCTTTCTGTCTCTATGTCTCTCTCTGTCTGTCTGGCGAGCGCACGCGCCCTATAGTGAAAACCTCTCAAAAAAAAAAAAAATGTGGAAAGCAGAGGAATTGAAGAAAACAGCACTAGCTAGCGTTTCTTCACAGTTAACACAGTAATCGTACTCCTCCGAGGGCATGCTCTGAACCAGGTGCCTGCCTTCCAGTCAGCCTGCTTTGTGGGCATGTCCCCGTTGTTTTTATTTTCACATAGTTTATTCATGAGTGTTTGCTGTGCTGTGTCTATTCAGCGAGCACTTCCTTGTACCTGGACCAAGCTCTGAGCGTTCTATGGAGTGTCGCATTCATTCTCGCAATGCTTTTATCCTCAGCACACAGCAGAGACAGGAGCTAAGGGACATTGGCACTTACCTGAGGTCACCTAGATGACAGATGCAGGAGCCAGGGTTCATATCCAGGAAGTCTGTCTCCAGAGCTGAGCCATGACAGTCTCTCTCTCTCTCTCTCTCACTTCTCTTAGATAGCGCCCTGATGTATATTCCTTCCACAATGCCTGAGCAGCTTTCCTTTATTTTTATCATTATTATCATTCATTTATTTTAAAGTATTATTTTCTAATTACAAATATCCATGGTAGGAAAATTCAAAAATACAGAAAGGCTCAAAGGAAACAGTTTCCGCATAACCTCAGCAGCCACTGACCCCCAGCGCTTCATGTTTTTGGCATGTGTGTGTTCACTGACATGCACGGAAGGTCACCGTGTCTGACATACATTTCCGGGAGTGTTGCCAGCTGGGCATCCTTCCTGGGACTGTCTTCTGTGCCACCCAGGGCATTTGCTGTAGTTCGTAGGGTTCTTCCTGTGGATGCTCAAGCCACCTAGCCCCAAATGTGTGAGAGCCTGCTAGGGGCTGGGGGGCAGTTGGCGTTCAGGTTGGGGATAGAGGCTCCCCAGATGATGCACTGGGTGAAGGAAGGTAATAGTATTCCTTGTTGACGCAGGGAGGTGGCGAGGCAGGGGACACCTCCCTGTCTGTGGCCTGGTATCTCAGGTCCCCAGCCCCCTGCTGTGAGCCCCGCAGAGCCTGCATGTCCTGCATGTCACACCCAGCACCTGCTCTGGGAGGTATGTGCTGACTCTCCAGCTCCCAGGCACAAGCTATTTTTGGCTACAGTGACTGTTCCCTACTGTCATGAAAACAGAAACCCCTCTCCCTGCCTTCTTCTTCCCTGGGACACTGAACTGGGGGCCAGGGCTGCTAGGGACCCTGGGCTCAGGCCCCCCACCATGCATTGCCTGTGTTGCTGGGAGTCAGCCAAGGCTTCGAGGGGCGTGGGGGCCCCACCGCTCATGATGCCGAGCGAAACCCAGGGCCTGATCCGGCCTGGGCAGGAGGGCTGCGAGGTAGGCTCTGGGGTCCCTGAGTCCCTGATTGGTTCCATATGGCTGGGCTTCTAGTCTGTGCTTTGCTAACTAGCTCTAAGATGCATCTGGAAAAATCCTCATGTTGGGACGGAAGGTGATTTCCACTTCATCATTCCACTCCGGGTCTTTCTTGTGATTAAGTGGCTGAGGAACAGTCTGCATGTTCCTGAAATAGATTCCCCCCCCCCCCATTCTTTCAATGAATGGTGTTTGGTCTTTTCATGCTTTTAGTTGGAATAGGACACACACTTAGAATGTGCTGCTTATACAGAGAGCTTAAGAACCTGGAGCTATCTAGGCCAACACAGCCCTGCCTCTTGGTGCTTCTGCTCAACTAGGCCAGGGAGGCCAAACCATAGAGACAGTGAGTGGTAACTGTGGAGTTACTCGGACCAGGGTCCAAACCTAGGCCCTGTTACTTGCTGTGTCTTTAGGTGAGGAACTTGATTTCTCTGAATCTGTTTCCTCGGCTACTAAGCAGCTGTGCCCAGGTCACTTAATGAGTAGTGGTGGTACTGATAGTTATTATTTTTATGGTTAGGGTGATCGTAAAAAGGAGAAGGGGTTGATAAGCTGAGGAAGATCCATGTCACGGCCCTGTGTGTGCTTAGGCCTCGTCCTCAAACCTGAGTGCTTGGGTGGAGCAGGTGACGTGGGACCTGTTTCTCCTTTGCAAAAAGAAGAAACGCGCACACTGGCGCCAGTGTGGGAATGGACAGGGTGGACAGGAACATGGAGTTGAGAGTTTCAACCCACAGGCTGTCTTCTAAGCTGCGGAGGCATTAGGCCCTGCAGGCATCAGGCCAGGCCAGGAGCCCAGAGCCCCACTGCTCTGCATTGAATTGGGCTCTGGGCCGAGGAGGTGCCATGTGGCCTGGCACTCCTCAGGCAGCTGCCATTGGAAGGATTCTCAGGGCAGCCCTCAGGGGAATTGTCCCCATGTCCCCCTTCTCAGGCCAGCTGGGAAAACCTGGATGGAGTGAAACCTTTACCTCCAGGGAGGAGTTGCTGCCGTGGGACCTGGTAAGCTCGGGGTGGGGGGGTGGGGGTGGGGGGCGCATGAGGATCCTGGTGCAGGTTACTGGAAGAGGTGCCTGGGAGTGTGGGCCCCAGGTCCAACGCTGTTGTTTTGGACACCGAGATAGGTCCCCTCCCTTTTCTGGGCTAGTTTCCTTCTTAGTAATATGAAAATTGGACTAGATTGTCTCTAAGGTCTCTCTGAAGTCTATTTTTGAGCACAACGGGGAAAGGGTTTCTTCCTCACCTCATGTGTGTCCACTGGGCATCTTGTACCCTCAGGACCTGGTGGGATGGCAGTGGCTTCCCCTGCTCAGGCTGTGCCCATCTGCGGGGGCCTCTGTTGGAGGATTGTTGCTGCTGGACAGGAGTTGTTTTCAGAGTTCTGGAAAACTACAGCTAGGAGCTGTCTACCTCAAGATCTCCTGAGAGGTCTGTCTCCTGGTTGGAGGCCATGGGGTAGCTGGGAGACAATGCAGCCTTGTTTGCGGGAGACGAGCCTGGTTCTCAGGTCTCCAGTTCTGGGCTCACTTCCTGTGGCCCAGCCCAGCCCCCACCTGGACAAAGAGCTCAAAGGACAAGCCTCACCTGCTGGACACTAGGATGTGTCCCTCTGCTGCACAGGATTTGTGGTTTGACTCCTGAGCCTGAAGGGGGCCTGCAAGACCCCGAGGCTGGGACCAGGCATTGCCCTGCAACCCCCTTGCCAGACAGGGTGCTCTCTGGCACAGCAGGCCTCGCTGGCTGGACTCAGAGCTCCCACCTGTGCATTTGGAGGAGGCAGAAGTAGAAGGAGTAGACTGGTGGGGGCTGGCAGGTGGCGTGGTGGTTAAGGGTGCTGGACTCCCACATGGCCAACCATGGTTTAAGTCCCGAACCTGGTGGCTTGCTTTCTCACTTTCCCTCTCCCTAACTCTCACTCTGTCCCTCTTTGCTCAAATTAAAATAAATAAATAAAGTTAAATAATTCTTTAAAAAAAAAAAAAAAAAGAAGAAGAAGAAGTAGACTGGTCTGAGTATTCTTTTTTTGTTTTTATTCTTGTTGTTAGCTATAGGACGCATGCCCTTGCCAGAGAGACAGACAGACAGAGAGAGGGGAAATGAGAAACCACCCACAGGGGGCATAAAACACTACAGTCCCTTCTCCTCCTTTCTCCTCGGGATTTTGGGCACACATCCACATGGACCCAGTGTATTTTTCAACCCACCAGCTCCAGGATTCGAACCACTCAGTTGGCCATGTGGGATCCAGCTGCCTTAACCTCCACACCACCTGCTGGCCCCTTGAGCCTTCTATTTTTTTATGCTATCACGTGCACAGGCATGAGAGAGCAGAGTGCCCCTGACAAGGTCTCATGCTGCAACCCCTCTTCCCTGGCCACCCTCCAGCTCGGCAAGACCCTGGGCACGCTCACATTGCAACCTGGTGCATTTTCAAGCCGACCCAGGGACCTGAGCCTGTGGTTGGCCCTGCAGTTCCCAGCACTGCAGCTCAGTGCTACTGACTGTGCCACCAGGCTAGGCCTGAGAACTCTCTTCCCAGGGTGTGTTTGAACAGAGAGAATTGGAAAGGGGAGATGCCGGGGGACCAGTGAGCAATAACGTGGCCACGTCCGAGAGTCCCTGTGTATGTCCGTCAGCGCCCTCACCCTCAGGAGAGATGGTGTTCCCCAAGGAGGTGCATTTCCAACCCGATTTCGCTCCCTGTGCCCTCTGTTTTGTCTGGGGCAGTCCCTGTTTAGGCCTGTTGTCCCAGCTCCCCCTTCCTGAAAGGAGAAGTGTCCCCGTTGGGATGGCTCATTCTGTGCTCCCCTCTCTGCCATTCTTCCTTGTCACCCAGCCACCAGCCTGGTCTCCACTCAGCACTGCCTCTTGCCCCTCCTCCTCATGCCGTCCACGGGAACACTGCCCTCTGACCCCGGCACACTCAGCCCTGCCCCTCCATGTGGCCCTATTTTGTGCATAGAGGGACTTTCCCATTTGTGGTTCTTCAGAAGCCGAGTGTCACCCACGGATTAACGTGGCATTTTCGTGGCTGACAAACATCCTCATGTCCCACCCTGACCCCAGTCTTCCTTTTGAATGTTCTTTGAATTTTTTTTAAAGAGTGTTCCATTTTTGACTTGAGGTTTCTGTGGAATCTTTTTTTTTTGGGGGGGGGGGGGAGGTTTTTGCTATAGGGTGCATGCGCTTGCTAGAAAGACAGACAGAAAGCGAGAAATCACCCCCCGGGGGGGACGGCCATGCTGCAGTCTCTTCTCCATTCTCCTCTCGGGATCTTGGACACACACGCACACGCGCCCAGCATGAGTTTAAGCCACTGGGTCTGGGACTCGAACCACGGTCGATTACATGGGAGTCCAGTGACATAGCCATTATGCCAACTGCTGGTCCCAGTTTCTGTGGAATCTTATGTCTAATAGTGCTCATTTAAATTATTTGAAGTTCCCAGCCAGCCAACATCTGGGTGCCGGGTCACAGCCCTGTAGAAGCCAGCCTGTCTCCTCAGCATGTGGAGACGAGCACCTGTAGGAGTAAGCGCTCAGCCTCTGAAGCCGGTGGGCAGAGGGATGTTTTCTCGAATGCTGAACATTTCTGTCACTCTTACCCAGTAGCCCAGAGGATCTGTGTTAGAAATGTGTGTTGATACAGAGAAAGGTGACAAAACACTGGCTACCTCGATGGCAGATTCGAGCCTGTCCAGAGGTTCCTCCTCCATGTTCCTGTTGGTGGCATGCTGGGGTTTGGAGGGGAAGAGGATGACAACACAGAGAGGCCCAGGGCCAGTGGGAGGAGCCCGACGTAGTAGGTGTGTTTGTTGAGTGACTGAATGACCCACTGGTGTAGGAGGTTGCCTAGCCAGAGCCATGGGCCAAATCCTGCCCACTCCTGTTTTTTGTAGAGCCTTGCCAACTCAGAATAGTTTTTACATAGCTGGCAGAGGGGAGGGGGCTTTTTTTTAAAAAGAGTATTTTGTGACACACGATAATGAAATGAAGTTTAAGTTTCAGTGTCCATAGGCAAGACTGGCCCACAGCCATACTCTGTCCCATGTGTGGCGTGTGGCCATCACGGTGCATGTGGCGGGGGGGAGCCGCGGTGGAGACCGCAGTGGAGACCGCAGGGCCTGAGGCTGAAAGTTCGCTCTGGCCCTCGGCCCTCAGCAAGCGCTAGCCCATCCGACACTAGGTAGCTCAGGATGAACGGGAGGATGGGGCCTTTCCTTGCTGCAGGGAGGGGCCGGAGCAGCCCCAGACAGGCTTTCTGGGGGGAGGGGCCGGCCCTGGAGAGGTGGTAGTGGCCTGGAGGGCAGCAGATGTAGCCAGAAGCTGGAGATCTGGCCAGGCAGCGAGAAACTGAGGGGGCAGCTTGGCACGAGCCCGGAAGGCAGGCGCGGGGAGATTAAGAGGGAGTGCACAGGGAGTCCTGCTGGGAGGAGGTCGTCCTCTGCCACCAAACTCACGGGTGAGGGCAGGGAGGGATCAGGAAAGCCAGGTGTGACCCACAGTGCCAGTGCCGGGAGGGATAGAGCTCACATCGTAGAGAAGACGGCGGGCACCAGGGCAGGCAGGGCCAGCTAGCAGGCAGTAGTTAGGGGCCCCAGCTCCACGCATCGTGCTGCGTGGCCTCTAGGGAGGTACAATCCTCTCAGCCTACCGCCCACCTCCAGATGCGAGGAGGATTGCACGCACTGACCTTGGCAGTTGCCTGACCGTGCCTGGCACACAGCAGGTGCATAAACAGTACCCGTCACTCTTGCCTCCTCCGCTCCTCCTCACTGACCCGCACGCACCCCTCCATGTCCACCTCCACACCCCACCTTAATGCCACAGCGTCTCGGCGGCTTTCAGGTGTTACCAGTGCACGCACCAGAGACGGCCAGTCTCCAACAGTGCCATTCCAGCCTGGCTCCCACTCTGCCCCTGCCTGCCTTGCGGGGAGGGAGGGAGGCAGACACCTGTGTACCAGCAAGGACATCTCCTGGGACTCTGTGAGTCTGGACTAGGCTGGGGTGGAATGAACGTGGGCCTCGTAAGAGGATGGGCAGAAGGGCAAGCCCCAGAGCACAGCCCTGTCCTGGTCACACCCAGACACCCTTCCGAATCGGCATTCCTAGGGCCTCTGTGCCCTGAGTTACTTGGGCGGGATATAAGGGCCTGCACCTCTCTGTCCTGATTTCCTATCCACAGAATCCTGGCTGCGTTAGTCTGAGGTGGGGCTCAGAAATTCCAGGGTGCACCATTGCGGAGAGTCACTGATCCGATCTGGCCAGACCCACTCATTTCCACAAGAAACCCAAAGCCCATAGAGGGACAAGGACTCGTCCAAGGTCAAGGCGGCTGCAAGGGCCCGGTCTGGTTCTCCCTGCTGTGCCGGCTGGCCGGGAAGTGATGGGGAAGCTGGGGCTTGCCCTCAGGAAGCAGCTGACTTCTGGGAGGGCGCTCCTGTTTCTCACGTCTCCCCGGCTGGGAACTGGTCCTCAAAGACCGGCTCCCTAAGCCAGCTGCTGATCTCCATGGAAACCCTGTCTGGGCCCTGGCTGCCTCAGCCCCTCCTTTGCCTCCCAGAATATCTATTATTATCCAAGTCTCACTTCTCCCTGTCCTCAGCCCCAGCGGTGGGGAGCGGCGGGAACATCTGTCAGGTGCTCCCTTGCCAGTGTGGGGCGTGTGGCTCCTAGCCTGGGCTGCCATAGAAACCTCCCCTCCCTGCTCCTTCTCCTTCCCCAGCCCCCCTGGGCCCCAGCCTCGGGGATGCACAGGGCCCTCCATCACCATCCTCAGGCTCTCGGACCCACCTTTGACTTCTCTGGTGTGACCAGTTGCCAGGGCGATGTCTGTGGCTGAGGATCCTGGTCCTTCACCGAATGCCCAGCCAGGGGAGCTGGGGGTATGTCTCCCCACACACCGAGTATCCAGGTTCTGCCCGGGGACATAGTCCCACTGCTCAGGACAGGAGTCACTTTATTGTCTGTCCTGTGTCCTGGCACGAGAAACTACCCAGGAGTACAAAGCATGGACTGGCCTACGCCCTCCCTCAACCCAGTCTTCACCCCGTTCTAGCTTGACCCGCAGCATGTTGTGTATACGGCACACATGGGGGTGACACCCGCGGTGATTCCACAGTCCCCCTGGCTGGCCCACAGTGAGGATGGCTGGCTCTCAGGGTCTGCAGGTACGGGTTTCGACGTATAGCCTCCAGGCAGCCCCGTGGCTGCTAGTAAGTCCCAGGACACCCTTTGATACCACGTGGCCTTTAGCTTGCCCAGTGTGGCCTGTGACATTAGCCACTGCCAGCTGCTGACGGGAGGGGCACCGTATTGGGCCACGCCCTTCCCCAGCTTCTGCTGCAGAGCGGAGAGCAGCAGCTGCCTGCTGGTGACCCGGCTTCATTGTCATAGACCTTGGTCACCACTGGTCCTGCTCTCCAATTAGAAAGAATAACGTGACGTCCTGTGCTGGTACATGCCAGTCGCAGTGAGAGGGGAGGGGGCAGGGTGTTCTCTGGTGTGCTTCCTCTGCTTCCGAGGGACTCCCGTGCTAACCCGAAGCACGTCATCTGGAGTGCGGCATCTCCCACACGGGTTTGGGCATTGCTGTCTTCGCTTTTGGGTATCCGTATTTCCGTATTTAGACAAAACAGGGCCGGGCAATGAATTCTCCTGAAAGCAGAGTGGGCTCCCAGCCTTCATCCCGAATTCTAGAGTATGGGCAGAGGGAGGGTCCCTTTCCGTTGCCTTCCAGTGACTTCACATCCTCATGCATCTCCAGGCAGGCGGGATGTCCTCTTGGGCATTGGGGCTTCCAGACCCGAGCGTGTCAGGGCTGGATGCTCTCACCCTCAGCAGGTGGTAAAACCGCTGCCCCCATTCGCTTTTAGTTTTAGAGGTCCTTCAGGAAAGGCAGTGTACTTCTTTGGTTCGAAATAATTTCCCAACTCAGAGGTGGCTGTGCCTGTCCCTGTGGGCGAGTCACATCTGTGTGTGAGGTTTGCAGAGTGCTGACCTTTGGGAGTCATTGAGTCCTGACACTGGGAAACTACAGGGCCACTCCCTGGTGCCTGCACAGCCCTTAGGCCTCCCCAGGAAAGCCCGTGTAGCCAGAGGCCCAGGGGAGGTGAGGACGTGCCTCTACTTCCTCTTAGTTCCCAGGGCCCAGGCAGGCCTCTCGTACTGTCCCACCTTGATCGGTGAACTTCAGGTTCCCAGAGTCGGTCGTAGGAGTCGGAAGGCCACACACTTTGTTTCCAGGATGGGTGCCTCACTTGGAAGGTCTGGCCACCATCCCTCCTAGCTGCCTAAAGGATAAAGCTTTAGAAGTCACTGGTCAGGAACACCTTCCAGATTTTTCCTACAGGTCCTCCCTGTTCAGACCCTTGGGCATGATTTGTTTTGTCCTCACAGATTTCAAGTAGTTGCTACCCTATAAAAACCATTTAAAAGTTAAAAAAATAGTTCAGGTTCCTTTAAAGCCAGAAGGTCTGGTCCCACTCCCTAGGGTTCTCTGTCCCCCAGTACTGAGGGAGGGCAGTGGGGATTCTGATTAGCATGCACGGCTGTCCTCGGGTTCCTCGTCCAGCACAGAGCCATGGGATGTGCTTCCGGTACCCCTCTGTCTCCACGAAATGATAGATGGAGGGAGCAGCTGCGCCCGCTGCTGTCCTCCTTCCCCAAGGTCTGGACCCCAGGCTTGTGTTCAAGACCCTTGTCCTTTTGGGTAACCTGTTTGCTGCGGGTGGATAGCCCCACGGACTGCAGCTTCTAGGTAGACCAGGGTGGCCCCTGCCCGATTCTGACAGCCCGCCCTGCAGGGAGGAGGGGTTAGATAATGGGAGAAAGTCGCTGGGAAATAGTGTAATCCTTGGTGCTGGATGGGGCGCCCAGGGTGCTCATTTCATTGCTGTGGAACTGCGTAATTTATGACCCAGGACCCCAGGAAGCACTCACTGAAATGTTAAGTTACTTGTCCTGGGCGTGGCAGGGGCAATTCCTATTCAGGAGGACTCTAGATTGACTCTCTAACAGCCCTGCCTGCCCCCCCACTTTGGCCTTGCCAACCACCTGTGCTGTTTTGAATTGAGCACAAAGAGGGGGCCAGGGAGGGGAAGGACAGAGGCCCTCCTGCCTTACTGAGCAGAGTAGTCACGGAGGGAGAGGCACTTTCTAGCTAACTGGAAGCTCTAAGGAAATACCTTGTTTCTTTTTTCAAGGACACTTATTTTAAGTTGTCTGTCCTGTTCTTAAGTTTACTTCTCTTGCTTAAAGAACAAAGAATAGTCTATGTGACAATATTTTTTTTTCTGAAAGTAGGTGGAAATAAATTCATTTCCTTTGAAAAAATCATGTCCCACTAAAGGTAGCTGTCACATCCCAAGGCCTTACCGGGTAAATAGGGGACAACCTAAAATCTTCGAAGGAGGATTGGATTCCAACACACCTGGGCTTCTCTTCTGGCCCAGCCATTTATTCAGCTCCTCCCCTGAGGGCACTGAGCCCCAGGAATATGGCCGTAACAGCATCTCCTTGCTGACTTGTCTCGAGGAGAGATGATCTACACCCAGCGCTGGGCACACCGTATGGGCAAATCGTGTGTAACAAATGTCATCATGTCAGGGTAATTAAAACTCGGTGTGGCTGGGAAGAGAAGAATAAAGAGAAATGGAGGGAAAAATCCCTATTTGTACTACAGTTAGATTGAGGATTGGGTGTCCCAGGCCTGCTTTCCTGCCTGTCACCAAGCCAAGCAGATCTTTCATCTTCAAAAAAAAAAAAAAAAAAAGAAAAAAAAAAAAGAAATACTGCTAGGTCATGACGGCCTTGGGAAAACGGGTCTCTCTCTCTCTCTCATTCTCTCATTGAGGACACCCCATCCAGAGGAAGGCAGAGGGTTGCTTTGTGCAGCTGGTGAAGGTAAAGTTCACTTTCATTCTCACCCTGACAAATTGCCAAGTTGCTTGTCGTAGTACGAGGCGGGGGCATTTGGACAGCGAAGCAGAGGAAGACACATTGCTGGCATAGACATTTCTGCACGGGACCATTGTCTGATCAGCTTTCCTGTCTGTGCTGTTCTTGTTAATAGTTTCCTCTGATACGTTAGTTTTATCATATGGAAGGATTTCTGACAACCAGGGGTTTGGCCAACCATGGATACGCTTCTTGGTGCTTTTACCTGCCGTGGCGTGAATAGCCTGACAGTGAAACTACTCTTTTAAAATAAATTAGACACAACTTGCTAAAAATCATTGACAACCTGCTCAGAGTCTCAAGAACTGGGAGCTTTAAGGACATCATTTGACATGGAAGTTGGGCTTTCCCTTATAGAAAATCTGGAAAATACAGAAGTGAGTAGAGAAGAGAGAACCCCACCTGGGCCCCTCGTTGTGCTCTCTGAGCCACAGGTCATTGGGGCCAGGGACGTGTTCTGTTATTCTTGGTACGTGATGAGGTGTCCAGGCTTGGTGCCCCCTCCTCCAGGGGAGGAATGAACACCAGAGTTGAAGTTAGGACTTGATTCAAATATTCACTCTCAGGACCAGCAGATGGCGTAGTGGGTATGTCACTGGACTCCCATGTATTCAACTACGGTTCAAGTCCTGGACCCGGCGGCTTAAAACTCATGCCAGCCACTTGTGTTCGTGTGCCTAAGATCCCAAGAGGAGAATGGAGGAGAAGGGAATATGGCATGGCCATCTCCCCGGGGGTCGATTTCTCGCTTTCTGTCTCTTTCTCTCCAGTAAGCGCACATGCCCTATACCAAAAATCTCTTAAAGAAAACAAGAACAAACCAAATACTCACTCTGTGTTAGTTTTCTATCACTGAGTAACACATGTAGCAGCTTAGAACACCACGTGTTTCTGAGCTCGTGGGTCTGTAGGTAGAAAACCAGACGGGAGAGTCCCAGTGAACCCTGCTTGCTTCTCCACTTCAGATCTCACAGGGCTAAAGTGTGTGCCAACCAGACTGGTTTCTTACCGAGAGGCTTAGGAAGAATCCACTTCCAGACTCATTGAGGGTGCTGACAGAATCCAGTTCCTCATGTCCATAGATCTACGGTCCCCCATTTCCTCCCTAGCTGTCAGCAGGGAGCCATCCTCTCCAAGAAGCCACCAGCATTCCTTCCTGTGTGGCCCTCCCTGTCTTCAAAGTCCACAGAGTCCCCCCCCCCCCCCCCCCCCCCCCCCCCCGTTAGCCAGACAAAACGTTTTGCTTTTCAAAGGCTTGTGATCAGACCGAGCCTACCTAGACAGTTTCCCGTTTGCCATATTTGTGTCATTGTCAGGATGGGGGTCACGGGGCCTTACTGGGCCAGTAGGTGGTGTGGTGGTAAGGCATATAAATCACACACGGCCAACTGTGCAGTTCAAGTCCTGGACATGACAGCATGAAAAACATGCTGGGCCCATGTGCATGCATGCATCCTCCCAAGGGGAGGATGGAGGAGCAGGGCTTGTGGTGTGGTCATGGTCATCCCCCTGAGGTGCTTTCTCCTTTCCCTCTCTCTCCATGTCTCTCTGGTGAGCAAAATTTTTTTAAAAAAAGAAATTCTTCTTCACCCCTAAGTCACCTTGAACAGATCACATAACCTCTCCGAACCTTTTTCTTTTCAGTCCCGTAGGCCCAATGACAGGTTTTGTCTGAGTTAAACAAGGTGAGGTAGTATGTGCTTCTGCAGTGGGGGGTGTGTGTAATGTTTTTTACCCTCCCCTCGTTAAGCCAGTGTTATTTAAAAGCTGTCGTGTCTAAATCGGATACAACAAAATTGCGGAGGATTGCTTCGTCTCATGTACTCGTCCTGGGGTAGGTCCCAGGGCACAGCAGTAGTGTGCTGCCCATGCAAAGCTGGATGCGTGTGGGGGATTGCAGGTTCGGTCCCCCCAGGAACCTGTAGGCACCAGGCTTACACACCTGTGATCCCTGGCTCGGAAAGGCTGGGGGACTGTGCTGTGAGACCCTGTGAAGGGCACTCTTCACTCGCTCTGTCTCTCTGTCTCTCACTCTTATGAAACAAATACATTATTTAAAAAAAAAAAAAAAAACGGTTTTAAAAAAGTTTTCATGATCTGTACATGTTCTTTGCTGAAGAAGAAAGAGGGACAGCGTGCCCTCGTCAAACTCTTCCTGGATTTTTCTTGCTTCCCCCAGGCCCCCACCGAAGGCTTTGGTGGCACTCCTTCAGCTGCCATCTCTAGGAGCCCCGAGGGTGGGGCGGGACCTCTCAGCTTTGTCCTCACAGGCGTGGTGGCTCTGGTCGGAGGCCAGCCCAGCCAGCAGCTGGCCCCTGCCAGTCAGAGAGGCTGGCCTGTCTAGGCGGAGGATGCGAAGGGAGGGTGCGGGGCCTGCCTGCCTGCTCACGGCCTGTCTGCCTGCCCTCTGTGCCCTCAGGAGATCCCCCACGAACTCACGCTGGATGCCCTGCTGGAGATGAACGAGGCCAAGGTGAAGGAGACGCTGCGGCGCTGCGGGGCCAGCGCCGAGGAGTGCGGCCGGCTGCAGTCCGCCCTCACCTGCCTGCGGAAGGTGACGGGCCTGGGTAGGTGGGGCCTGCTCCCTCTCCCTGTACCCGCTTTTGCACACCTCTATGCTGCCTTGGGTCCCTGGCCAGCCTGGATCCCCGGGAGCCCAAGCCTCCCCTGAGACAGGGGACGGGGTAGGGCATGTGTGGCCCGAGGTTTCTGGGGCAGCTGGGGAAGGCCGGGGTGGACATTCATAAGGGTGTGATGGCCTTGATCTGGGAGGGAGGCGTTCCCAGGGTCCCTGGGTTCTGGGCCCCTGTTGGTTTGGCCAGTCCGAATCTGGGGGAGCATGAGCCATTGTTAGAAGCCCCTGCCCTGTCTGCTGGGCCTGTGTCATGTCCCTTCTATGGAGGGCTCTGTGTGCCCTCCACAGTCACCTGCATCCCAGCTCCCACCTCCAGCCCCGCCCCACCTTCTCCTGTCCCCACGGCTGGCCGGCTCTGTGCTCAGAAGGCACACGCGGACGCGGGCTTAGCGTGAGCCAAGCATGGTTAGAGAAACCATATGGCTTTTCAGCTGGGAGTGTGTCCATGACTGTCCCAGGCAAAGTGTATAATCCCGGCATTACTGCGAGGTCCTCGGGAATTCTCCCCAGGTCCAAATCTCGCCTCAGAAACAGCTTCACTGTCGGCCTTAATGCTCCCACTGCCAGGGAGATAAGCATTAAAATGAGCTTCATGAATGGGGCTAGGCCTGGTTTTTAATTACCTGAGCCTCCTGTCTTATCGCTGGCTGCCTGAGGCTTACAGGAGCCACTGAGGTTTCTGTTCTGCTTGTTTTTTTCTTTTCCCAGGTAGGATTCACCCTCATTTCTGCCCTGGCCCCATTGTACCAAGTTCTCTATAAACACACAGCAGAGTGTGGAGTGTTCCATCCAATTCAAAAGCTTCTGACATGCCACTGGCCCCCAGCAGATGTTGGAGCTAAACATGACAGGGGCGTGGTCAGCATTCTCCTCCCCACATATTATGGAGCGGGGCGTGGTCAGCAGTCTCCTCCCCACGTATTATGGAGTGGGGCGTGGTCAGCAGTCTCCTCCCCACGTATTATGGGGCGGGGCGTGGCCAGCATTCTCCTCCCCACATATTATGGAGCAGGGTGTGGCCAGCATTCTCCTCCCCACATATTACGGATCCGGGCGTGGTCAGCATTCTCCTCCTCTCGTATTGTAGAGCCAAAGCCTGAACCCAGTAAGGGCCTGGTGGAGGACACAGCAGACTGTGGCAGAGCCAGGTCTGAGCCTCAGCTCTGATGGTTATCAGGTTGTTTCTGTACCACAGAGGGGTAGAAGGACTTGCCACCCATGCTGGGATCTTTGTGGTAACTCATCAGAGCTCCCTCACTCCCTCCTTACACTTGCACTGTAGAGTGTGGAAGAACCTGCTGTGGAGTGGTTGTGACCCTTGTGCCATGAAGGTTGCTGTCTTCCTGTCCTGGAGGCCAGGATAGGGAGATTGCTAATTTATTGAGCACCTAGTGTGTGCGGTGGATACGGTATGTCACAGGCTGTGGCTATACCTTGTAAGAAATGGCATCAGGCTCATTTTGTGGCTAATGCACTTGAGTGTCAGAGGCGTTGGGTGTGTCATCCCAAGTCCCACACCTGGCACAGCAGGGCTGGCCTTGGAACTCAGTAGTCTTTTCTACTAGACCCAGGGGGAGGTCCCTAGAGAAGGACATTTTCCAGGCTTCATCTCACCCAGTCTCAGCATATAGTGCCCCTCTATCCCCAAGAGAGTCCTGGCCACATCCTAGGCCTGAATGCAGGTTTGTCATCTGCCTGGTGTGGTAGTGCACGTCACAGGCACCTCCTGGGGACCCACACTTGGAGCATCTTCATCACACCCCACTAGGGCTTGTCAACACTGGCTATGAAATCAGACTGCCTGAGCCCAGCACTCTGTTCAGCAACTTAGAACCCATGGGGTTCAGCTTCACTGAGCCTCAGCTTCCTCATCTGTAAAATAGAGGCAATAACGCTTCCCTCATTGGGTTCTCGTAAAGATGAAATAGGTTAAGGTGAAGTTAAGACCAGAGTCTGGCAAAGAGTGGGTACCCTCTTCAGAATTAGGCCTGTGTGTGATGAAAACATTGACCTCTCTCCCTTGCAGGCTGTGGTCATAAGGAAGATACGTGGAGGATGGTTCTCTGTGCTGGTGAATAGGGGATGTTTTTCTGCGGGCCCTCCCTGTCCTTCCTCCATAGCAGACATCACTAATCAATCCATGAGCTCTTTAATGGGGCCATCCCAGAGTTGTCCTCCAGCAGCCACTGCCATCAGGCTGGTGCACACAGCACATCGAGCCTCGCCTGCCATCCCTGAACTAGGGCTCATTTCCTTTGTGGCAGATTCACTCCCTGCTTCGTGAAACTCATTGTTTCACTACTTACTAGGAAACACGTGTTCCGTGCCTCCACTAGGCCGGCACGCAAGCCAATGTGTAAGTGGCGGTTGCAGCTCTAGAGGAACAAGCAGTATGGAAGCGTAGAGATCGAGCATCTGGGTCTACCAGTTGATCCTGAACAGAACGTCACATGCAGTGAATGGGGAAGAAGGATGTTGGCAGAGGGAGCGGAATGTACAAAGAAGCCACATCCCTCTTCCCCATCCCTGATAAAGTGCCTGCATTGGCTTGGCGTGACCACCTCTGAGGACAGAGAGCTCATCACCCCGAAGCCTGTGACACTGTGGGCTGTTCAGAACTGGCAGCACTGTCAGGGTAGAGGGGCTCCGTCCACCTCCCAGCTTCCCTAGCCGTCTGACCTTCAGCAGCTCCATGACCTCTGTCTCACCTGTACATGGAAGTGCGAGGCCCGCCAGGTGGATTGAGGGGGGCAGGGTGGGCACAGCGCACTGTCAGGATTCCCATGGGAAGTTCCTTTGGCTTTCAGTCAAAATCTGCCTTCTCGCCTGTCCACTCATGGATCCATATGAGAGAAGGGAGGTCTCTCTCTGACAGCCTCTTGGGATTCTGTATACAGGGCCTCTTCTCTCTGTCCCCAATCCTTCAGTATTTCCCTGTCTCCTATAGGGTCAAACCTAAAGTCCTTAGCAAGACATCAAGTCCTTTCTGAGCTGCCTCCAGCTGGCCTGACCCCTTCAACTTTGTCTTTTGCTTCTCTCTGGCTTGTCCTGACCACAAGGCACGTGGAACTCCTTATGAGAATGTGCTACGTGCTCCTTTGCAGGTGCTGTTCCCTCTGTCTCGTACACCGTCACCGTGCTCCTTAGCGGGCTCAACCCTTGT
This sequence comes from Tupaia tana, assembly GCA_026018925.1. Classification (NCBI taxonomy): domain Eukaryota; kingdom Metazoa; phylum Chordata; class Mammalia; order Scandentia; family Tupaiidae; genus Tupaia; species Tupaia tana. The sequence continues at coordinate 23,857,539 of JAKSZU010000011.1, read as the reverse complement.
GCCACCTCCTCTGAGAAGCCTTCCATAACCTCCCCAGGCTGACGTAGGGTCCTCTCCTCTTACAGAGGTCCCACACATCTCTCAGTCCCAGCACACGGCATATGGTGCTATGTCTGTCACTCTCTTGGACTCTTAAAGCTCAGGATCTGTCTCGTTTTTATGCATTGACACTCAGCTTCCAGCATATTCTTGAATGAATGCACAGACCATGTGAACCCCATGGAGACACAAGGTCCCAGGGGCCTCAGCACAGAGCCTCAGGTCATGGAGGGGGGAGCCGAAAGTCACTCAGCTCTTCTCAGAAGGCACTAGCTGGTGATCCCTTTCTACTGAGCTCTTTTTCACAAGCCTCTGGGGCAACCTCTTCCCCTGATGTTGGAATGTTCTTAAAGTAGAGTTTTCCCTTCCTTCACATACTCAGCTTCCCTTCCTAACTCTTAAAGCCCCATCACCACCTCCCTTTCTAGGGTCACATGTGGGGTGGGTTTTCTGGCTTGCCTCCCCTAGGCTTGCCGGCAAGAGCCCTGCAGGACCTCCCTCTGTAAAAGGGAGACGGTGATGTCTGTGCCAGTGGCCTCAGGCTCAGCTAGATGACAAACGCCATGTGTGCCTGAGAGGCCTGCATAAGCCCAGGAAAGGCCGGTCGTGGGAGCCTTCCACTAAGGATCTGTGCGACCTTGGACAAGGCGTTAACCCCTCTGGACCCTGGCCATCTCACCTGTAAATCCCTCTAGCCATGACCATCTGTGACTCGACTTCTCGGTCCACAGGAGGTGAGCACAAAGAGGACTCGGGCTGGAGTTCGCTGGATGCTCGGCGGGAAAGTGGCTCAGGGCTTTCCACGGATACCCTGTCACCAGCCAGCCTGCCCTGGCCCCCAGGCAGCTCCCAGCTGTGCAGAGTGGGCACCAGTGCCCAGGGCCCACGCTCCATCTCCGTGTCAGCCCTCCCTGCCTCTGACTCCCCAGCTTCCGGCCTTAGCGAGGGCCTCTCGGACACGTGTATCCCCCTGCACGCCAGCGGCCGGCTGACGCCCCGTGCCCTGCACAGCTTCATCACCCCTCCCACCACGCCCCAGCTGCGCCGGCACAAGCTCAAGCCGCCGCGGACACCGCCCCCGCCCAGCCGCAAGGTCTTCCAGCTGCTGCCCGGCTTCCCCACACTTACCCGGAGCAAGTCCCACGAGTCTCAGCTGGGGAACCGCATCGACGAGGTCTCCCCAATGAGGTGAGCCTGCCTGCCTACGAGCATGGCGATGCAGTCTTCTCTTCAGGAAGGTGTAGAAAAGGACAGATAATAGAGAAGTATGTGATGTGAGAAGCCAAAGGTACCCTCACCTCTTGGTCCAGCCCCCCTACCCCACCTTAGCAGTGGGGGCTGAATCCTTCTGTAGATTCCTTTCTGTACATAGATGAACGATGCCACACATGAGTCAGGATAGGCTGGGTTATGCTGCATAAACAAATGAACCCTCAGGTAAAGATTTATTTCTTGCCCATACTACCTGTCCATTGTGGGTCAGCCCCTTCCAGGTCCCTGACTGACAGGACAGCCACTATTGGCCTGCTGGCCACGATGGCAGAGGGAAAAGTGAGTTCTAGATGCTGTGCATTGGCAATCACAGCATCTAGAACCTCTGTCCTGGAGGTTCCGCTCATGTCACCTGTCTCTGTCTGTTACCGTGTTGCTGTAACAGAGTGAGACTGATCAGGAAAGACAGACATTCACTTGGCTCATGATCTGGTGGCTAGAACGTCTAAGGGCATGGCATCAGCCTCTGGTGCCACAGCACAGCATGGCCAACGGCGGTGGAAAGGCCAGAGGGGACGTGCAAAGAGAAATATGCCAGCAGCTGGCTTGATTTATTACCATCCACTCTTGCTGTGGCAACTATTTAGCGAGAACTCTCTCCCTCCTGGGAGAAGGCGTTGATCTTTTCATGAAGGACCTGTCTCCATGCCGCATGCGTCGCCTGCTGGGCCCCCACCTTGCACCACTGCTGTATCTGGTATCAAGTGTCCCTGTAAGTTTCTGTGGGGACACTCAAGCCATAGTGCCATTTGTAACCCTGTGCAAACAAGGGGATGGAGAAGTGCAGTGCTGCATCGTGCCCAGAAGGGGGAGCTGGAACAGTTGTCTGAACCCACTAATGACTGTCAAAGACCAAGCACGCTGTTCTGAGACGTCATGCCAGTGCATCTTAAAATAGCTTGGTCTTTTCTTTTTTTTATTAAAAAATGTTTCTGGGCCAGCAGATGGCATGGAGGTTAACGGGCTGGATCCCACATAGCCAACTCCATGGTTCGAGTCACACTGAGGACATATGCGTGTATGCCCAGGATCCTGAGAGGAGACTGGAAGAGAGGGAATTGCAGCCTGACCATCCCACCAGGGGGTGATTTCTCACTTTCCCTTTCTCTGGCTCTCTCTGACAAGTACACGCACCCTATCACAAAACTAAAAAAGGAAAAAAAGTTTCTGTCTATATTTTGGATAAGTCACATGGTCCAAAATACAACAGGCTCGAGTCTGTTTGTCACTATAAGGGAACACGGTGAAAAGTTTTACTTAGTAACCTGGCCTGCCTCTCAGGAACCAACCGGGTTATAAGGTTTTGTGTATATTTATATTATAGTTACTCTGACTTCACAGTGTAACTGGTTCGTGTCATTCGACTGTACGGTCTATTGGCTTGTCCCTCCTGCTGGATGTTTGCATCAAGTCGTCTTTGCCATTATAAAGACCGTTCTTGATGTACCCTGTGGGAGGGTGGAGGGGACGGAGGGTGTTCCTTTGGTGTAGCTCTGAGGGTTGGGACACCTGGCTTCTGGGTGTGACACAGGCACCCCTTTCTAGGGGACTCCTTGGGCCCTGGTCTGCCCTGGGCCTTGTAGTCGAGGTTGGTGGATGGGCTGCTCTGCCCTGGGGCAGGCTGCCGTCAGTCCTGTACAGGATGGACTCCGGACAGCTCTGGCAGTTTCTGTGCGGCTGTGGAGAGGACCAGGTGCTCCCTGCCCTGCGCTCCTGCCAGGCTCTCCTGCCAGGGCCTGGGCTCTTGTGGAGGAGGGGTGTCACAGAGCACAGGGCTGACTACCACGTGTATGTGGGGCCTCAGAGAGGGCCTCACAGGGGCTACACCAGGGCCTCTGTTTCTCCTGAAAAAGCATTAGGAGGGCTCTGGTCTCATCCCCAAGCTCCCAGGGGAAGAACAGAGCCTCAGGCAGGTAATGCCTCCGACACTGGGGTTCTGAGTTCAGGCCCAGTGCCACTAGAACCAGCCCTGACTGAACCCCAAGGGCAGACTGGGCACCCTGGTTCCTCCTAGTTTGCTCCTTCTCAGAGCAGGGCCTACCCGCCCCTCCTCTCAGGGAGCCACCTTTCTGCTCTGCACAGCTGTCTTCCTGCCCTCCTGCCAGCAGCAGCCTCTCCAGCAGGACTGACCTTCTGCCTGGATCCTGGCAGGGGGACCCCATTTATAGGTCACATGACCTGGGAGTTTCCCCAGCTATGAAGTGGCTAAACTCGTGGCTGGCGAGGCTGGGGTACACTGACGTGCGTGTACACAGCACAGGGTATAGTGTTGAGTCCCCACAGAGATGGGCCCACAGCCACTCAGCCAGCCTGCCCCAAGCCCGCCCTGTCCCGAGGAGTAGCGTAGGAGAAGGCCGAGCCAGCGTGGTGACATAATCCCTCTCTCTCCTTTTTGTCTCCTCCAGGTTTGGTAAGAGATTCATTTTCGTCCCCACGCCGCCGGGCGTCATGTTGGCATTGCTGTCCCCGTCGGGAGTGGATTCCTTTGACCCTCTCTTGGCCTGCTCGCCCTTCCATAGTTCTGAAGCAGACTTGCCAGCAATGGCGACTGGAGAGGGCTGTGAGGCCTTTGGGCCAGTACTTCCTCCTAGATCGGGGAGGGCTGACATCTGGCACGTGTGCCATCGCACCTGCCACCCACAGCAGAGGCAGACACGACAAACTGTGGGAGTTTTGGGGGCTAGGTGGTTGAAGCCTCAGTTCCCCACAGTCTATCTCCCTTAGACCAACCCCTTTTTAGAGTTGTGTTTTGGTGGCCTTTGGCTGCCTGAGGTGGGGTTGGGGAGGACCCCAGGACAAGGTTAGGACGAGTTCGCCCCAGGCAGATGTGCCAGAGAGAGCTGCAAAGGAGACCCGTGGGTTCCCCAGGCAGGGTGGTTACAAAGGGCCTTTCTGTCCTGGGTGTGGGAGGGCCAGGACTTCCAGCATGCCCTGGGGTAGGGGCTGCTTGGCCGTAAGTGAAGCCACGCTTAGTGAGCACCAGCTGTGTGCCAGGCCAGCGGGTGGGAGGCAGTGACTGCTCTTGCCCACCCAGGACACGAGGGCCGCAGACGACTCTAGCACTGTGTTCCTGACACTTCCAGGTGAAAGGATGATGGGGCGAAATGCCGACCCTCTTTTCAGGGGAAAGCCCACACATTCTGCTGAGTGGGCTGAGGGCTCCCAGTACCCTGAAGCCCCCCAGGGGCTCTGGGAGGAGGTGGTGCTGAGGCTGGAGCTGAGTGGGACACGGCAGCTGCCCGCCAGTGCTGAGCGCGATGCCCTCAGCAGCAGGCCAGCCCAGAGCGGGGGTGCCCTCCAGGATGCGAGCAGAAGGGGCAGCTCACCACCCCTGTAAGGGGTTCCCCAGACATCCCCGAAGGCTCAGACCACAGTGCCAGGGGAGAGGGGCAGGTCTGTGTGGAAGGTGGTGAAGTTCTCCTTGTCCTCACTCCCGCTGAGGTCTGGCGAGTGTCTCTCAGAGAAGGTGTCCTTCCTGGTGAGCTGCATGGCTGACTTGCCCCTTACCCTCTACCAGGGCTCAGGCAGCTTCCCCCTGCTTAAGGAGGAGCCCGAATGAAGCCCTCTTACCCTGGGGGCTTGTGGGCGGAAACATCTCTGCCCTTTGAGCCCCACCTTCTGCCTCAGTTAGAAACTGCAGTGACGGCAAACTGGGCGGCTGTGGAGGCCAGGCTGACGAGTGTTAGGCCAGGCCAGCACGAGGTGAGCACACTGCCACGAGGCTAGCTTGGCCGCCCTGTTCTGATAGACGCAGGTTCAAGGAAGCATTTTTGTAATGGGGGTGAGCAGCCCGTGTGCTCCCTGTGGCTTGCGGCCTAGGAAACAGAAGGTCACAGGTACAAGCTATCCCCAGCATGGCTTCCTCCGCCTCCCCAACCTGGCCTCTTTCCTCGCAGATCTCCCACACGGATCCCCACAGATGGTACGAAGGGACATCGGGCTCTCAGTGACACACAGGTAGGCCCAGTTGGCCTGAGCAGGGAGGGGCTGCAGGCTGGGGAGTCTGTCCTGGTCACTTCCTCAGGGCCCTTTGCCTGTGGTCCTGCCATCCTCTGCATGACAGCTCTGCACTGCCCCAGGCCCTTGCCTTGTCAGCGCAGCCATGTGGTCTTGCTGGTCCTGCACCTGCTCCTCCTCAGTCTCGTCTTTACCCTGCTGAGGGAAGACACCCTTGTCACTGCCCAGGACACAGGACTCCGAGAGAAATAGGGCCCTGTCATGGGGGGAGGGAGGGACCCAGAGCATCCCCGGTAGCTGACATGATGTCACGTGGGTCCAAACACTGGCCACATATCCCTAAGTTCTTGGCTGGCAGTCTGCATCAGCAAGAAGCTCACGAGGGTCTTGATGCTCACACCCGAGGGGAAGGGCCAACGTGGGCCTGTGCTCCTGTGGCTGCTGTGGCTGGCAGTGGTAGGGGGCATTGTCTCATCACCACTCACAACAGCAGGGCAGCACCAGGCCATGCCCAGGCTCTGGCTGTCTCTGCGAAGGCTGTCATAAATGCAGCCAGGGACACTGGTCATGCGTGTCGCCACCTGCTGGGGCCTTCCATATCCCCCAGGGACTGTTCTGCTTTCTGGCCTGGGCAGGAGGTCAGCTGGAATTCTTACCCCGGATGGGGGACACCCAAGCTCTTGGGAGCTGAAGAACCTGTCTGAGGTCACGTTGCCAGTAAGACAGTGCTTGCCTGAGAGGCGCCCAGGGGCCTCTGTGGAGCCTTGTGGGCCGAGATGCCCATTCCCTGAGCCTCAGGGAGGAGGGTCCAGGGCCCTTGGGGTGAAGGCCAGAGTGCGTCCCTTAGCCACCTCCCAGGGGTCAGGGGCCACAAGAGAGCAGTCAAGAGCAGGACCTTAGAAGTGGGGGACCCTGCCCACTCTTGCCCCTGTGAGCTACAGTAACCTGTTCAAGCCTCTGTCTGCCCTTCTGCAAATGGGATGGGGATGTCTCCCTCCCGGGCCTGTCATGAGACTCAAATGCAATGGTGTGCGTGTGAGCATCGTGTCCCAGTGGTTGGGGAGCCCTCAGTACTGATCCTCAGGCTCTGGCACTGGGAGAGGCTGGCGCTGTCTAAGGGGCAAGTCGCCTTTATCAGATCCCTGCCTCCACGGAGGCTTCGGGGCTGCGTTGCCCCAGGTGTTCCAGGCTGCTTCACCATCCACTTAGGACTGCAGGTCCCTCAGCCTGCCCTCCCAGAGGGGCAGCAGCCCTGCTCTGGCCTTGCCGGACTGTCCTGCCCACTGCACCCCAGGTTCTGGGCTCTGAAGATGAAGTCATGATCACGCTCTCTTTATTCATTGTTTTGTTTTTATAAGTTTCTTTGTTTCTTCTGTGAGCACCATCAACAGGATCTTGACATTAATCCACCCCAGCCTCCGCCAAGCCTGGGCTGTGGGCATGTGCATGCCTAGTGCACTCGGGGCGTGACCCTTGTGCTTTTTTTTCTTGAGAACATCAACCATTCAATCCTTAGCCTTCCTCCCAATCTTCCTCCCAGTCTTTTTTTTTTTTTTTTTTTTAAATTTTGGATTGAAGTTACATTTATATGTTCAACATTCAAGATGTGTAAGAGTATATATAGAGATAAGTCCCCTCTCACACCTGTCCCCAGCTCCCTTGACCCCACTTTAGATTGGCCTCAGCAGGTATTTTTTTGTTTGTTTGTTTGTTTTTGTTTTTGTTTTTCTTTAAGAGAGATTTTTGCTATAGGGTGCATGCACTTGCCAGAGAAAGAGAGACAGACAGAAACAGAAAGCAAGAAATCACCCCTCAGGGGGATGGCCACAATCCCTCTTCCTCCGTTCTCTTCTCAGGATCTTGGGCACGCATGCACATGCACTCTGCATGAGGTTTAAGTTTTGGATCTGGGACTCAAACCATGAT